>JAZDUH010000011.1:22927500-23225000 GCA_036419115.1 Scarus forsteni
AATATTGGTGCGTTCAATGCCTCAAAGCAAGGGGGAAACTTTTTTATTTAATTTACTGTAAGATCGGATCCATCGCTGTTGGATTTTAATGTTTTGTCGTTTACTATCTACTAAATATACGAGATTTTATCTTGCCACCAGGTGGCTTTGCATTATAATTTAGTAATTTAAAATGAGCAGAAAAAATATTAAAGTGATATCGACGGAGTTTTTAAGGGGGCGTGAACGCAGCGTTTCCCAACGTCCAGGCATCACTTCCGGTAGATGAGGTCAACTTTTCCCTAGATCCGCCATTTCAGTCCCGGAGTTTCTTGTTGCACATTAGTTTGGGGTTTTACACTCTCATTTAATCATTACACACTTTCACAGTGAACTGTCGACTTTATCGACTAAATAGGAGTTCCGACAACCCACACACGTTGGCTGTAACTGGTAAAAGTCGCCAAATTTAAAGTTGTGTTCGGTTTTCGGGGTACAACGTTAGTCTACCAAAGTTTTTGTATGAGTTGCGGATAGGGAGAGGCGAAGGGGAAAGGCCTCAAGCCTCGGACGAGATTTCGCAGCCATGGCCGGTAATTTTGATGCCGAAGACCGTGGGAGCTGGTACTGGGGGCGGCTGAGTCGCCAGGAGGCGGTTAATCTTCTACAGGGTCAGAGACATGGTGTTTTTCTGGTAAGAGACTCAATAACCAGCCCTGGAGACTACGTGCTGTCCGTCTCTGAGAACTCCAAAGTGTCCCATTATATAATCAACAGTGTCAGCAACAACCGGCAATCTGCTACAGGTAAGAGTTAATGATTACTCCCACAGTTTGGTAGTAACTGCAATATGATACACATGCTCACTAAACAGTATCTTCTGAATGTCTTGGCATTTGCTCCTCAATTGCTTTGATTTAACCGCGTAACGTCTCACTGTGTTATCAACCCACGCCAAACCCCATTGCCCCCAATGCTAAATTTTCTTAATCTCTTGAAATAAGCGTAGTTCTTCAACTTTATTGCAACATATTACGTTTCCCGACTATTAAGCGTGTAAGCTTTAATTCGGCTAACATTTTAATTGAAATATCGAACATATAATTAAACTATAACGTCTTCAAAAGCTTGCTAACGCCCATGTCGCCAGCTAGCTGCCTAGCTTAGCCACACTGGTTATTAGAGATATACTTTAATAGATAACTTGATCATATAAAGATGAATGGCATAACTGATCAGTAACTATAATGGATGGGTAGATCAAGTGACTGTAGTGTTTACAGAAATGGATGCAAGGATAGACATACAAAGTATAGTCTGCCAGAGTAATGGATGAATGGATGGACAGAAGTCTGTACATGTTAGGGTTGGATTAGAGATGCACGATATCCGATATTCTGATGTATCTGAATTTATTATCGCCGATATTTATGTTTTTGATGAATAGCACAAGCTTTTTGTTTTTCTAATATTAGCATGTTTTTCAATGGTTATCATAATGATAACATAGTGCATTTCTAAATTTGATGGACATATGAACTCTAAAATTAGTGTGGGGATGGATAAACCTATTGTAAATCTTTAAACTGATGGATGTGATGTTTGTTTTCTGTAACTTTAATGGACTGAAATCTACAAAAGTAATTCATAGATAGATGTAGGGGTGGATGTACACCGCCAACCATACCCTGGACCATTGATCCAGTTTTAATTTTAATTACTGCCGCCCACAATCATGAAAACTAAGTAATTGATATTTAAAGATTGGACATGTTGCGTTTTATCCATCATGACATTAACGCTGTTTTTAGGTATTTCTGCTTTTTCACATTTACTTTGTTAATTTATATTTTCTTTATGTTCAAAATGGAAGCGTTAACAGCTTTTACAGTCATTGAAACGTTGTAAAATCGGTCATGATGTTTTTTTCCATGATTCAAGAGCCTTGTCAGGGTTAATGTTGCTGTCATAGTTTTTTTTTTTGCCAACAACCTTTTCCACAAGACAGTAACCAATCAAAAACAAATGTACAAAAATAAAAACTTCCTAATTGAGTCACAGCTTTTCCTAGAATAGACTGTTGATGTATTGATTTGAGGGAAGAATGGATGTAATTCTATGAAAATAAGCAGAACAGATGTTATTGCCATTTCTAAGACAATACAGATATATTAGTATTCATTTATGCATTGCTTGAACTGATGAGTAGGTGGATGCAAATATGACTGGATGACTTAATTTTTAAAAATGGGAATAATAGATGGATTGAGGCCTGTACAGTTAATAGATGGATGGATGAACTGATGTCTATGAGATGTATGAGTGGATGGATGGATGCTTAGACTCAGTAAAAGTGATAAATGGATGGATGCAAGTAATGGATAGGCTGCTTGGACCCATTTAAGAATAATATTTGGATTAATTGATTAATGCATTGAAGTCTGTAAAGGTAATTGATAGGCTGTAAGCTGTAAAAATAATGAATGGGTGGTGGTATTTATAAATGTAACAAGCAACACATAATGCAACAGAGAAAAAAGCTAATAAAATAAGCAATAGAGCTCAAAGTACTGCCAAGATGAGATGGATATTATAAGCTAAAATGCAAATTTTTCATATGTTTATTTTTTTATACAAGAGCAAAGGCAATATACTAAAGATATAAAGTAAAAAATATAAATACCTGTGTGGATTAAATGTCTTTAAAATGATGCATCAGCAAAAATGCTACAATCAGACAATAATGAAATGTAAAAGTAATAAGAGAGTGAGGAGAGAGCTGAAGATTTGAACACTTAAAGCAGAATTACACATATACCTTTCTTTTTTGTGAATGTCTTTATTATAAGTATAAGTTTTAAAAAAAATAAAGCACCAATACCAACAATATTATCCCGACCATGTCCTGTGGAAATGCACATTTTGATGAACAGACTGTCGGTCTATTTACAACCTTTGAGTCTAAATTTATTAAAGCTACAGTCCCGGGATCGTGTATTGTCGTGTCCTGGGGGGTCGGGGGGAGCAGGACGGCCGTATGGAGGTGGGCCGGGTTGTTCCTGCTGCAGGGTTTGAATTGAACTGGGCAGGCTGGGCTGTCACAACTGGGGGATGACTGGTCAGATTGGCGTTTCAGGAATGTCTGTGATCCTGCCCTGTTGCACAAACAGAGTCCTGCTTCTTACAGGTCTGCTGCTGTTCTCCGAGCTCCCTGTCCCTCCTGGGTTTCCTCAGCAATTAGTCATCATGTCTTTCTTTCTTCCTGTGGTTAAAAAATGTCTTTTGGACTAATATGGCAGCATATCTGTTGAATAAACTGGTTAAAGAGCCTCAAAGTTCATCTTAAAGATGCTATGAGGAGTTTCTAAGTAATAACAAAAAAGTCTCACTTTTAGATATATGCCTGATCGAAATACACACTTTAAGATGAGTTTAATAGCATCAAAATAGGTTATCTATAAATGCTATTCCTTAGCTTCGTGGTCAGGTCGGACAGGGCTGGACTGGCCTGGATACTCAACTTCAGGAACAAGACAATTAAAACTAGAGCAAATTTATATCATTAAGACACGTCTTAGAGCACCGGGCTGTAAGTAGCGAAATATAGCCGGCTAAAAAAAACTACGATACTAAATGTTCCAAAAATTGCTTGTTGTCACACATCAAAAACTACCAATACATAACTAGAAAGAGATACATTAGCTCGTCGCTTTGCATCCTGTAAGTTGTTGAAAAAAGAAGTCGTAAAGCAATGCAGAGTTCTGAAGAAGGTCTGAGCTGCATTCATTAGCATCACAACAAACACACACTTTGGCTTGAGTAACGTCTTTGGGTGCATTCCAGTTGTAGTCAGAAGTAGGAATTTCCTGAGTTCCGAGTAGGAAACTGCAACTGGAACGTCCCCCGAAGTCAGAATTTCCTACTGGGAACTTGGTGAAACCTCGCCACCCCCGAGTTGACAATCAAAGATGGATGCCCCCAGTGTGAACAGTTATTTAGCTCCTGTAATAATCAATTTATTTGCACTTCTGACTGGGGTGTGTCGCTCTAGATCAGCTGTTTACATCGTATTGTTAGACTTATATTTACAAAAATGCTGCCATAGTGATAATCACATTCTTCATACAGCAACGCAGGGTGAGCTAACAACAGCTAACAATAGCCTGGTAGATCAGCATGTTTTTTTTCCGACTTCAGCTGGAACGCTGATAAGTCTGAGATGATGTCACTCCCATTTCCGAGGTTACTGGAACACAGCATTACGACAGTCGCCACGCGTGCTCATGGGTAGCAGAGTCTTAATGTCGCCGGAAATAGATTCTCCTCATAGCAGCTTTAAATCCTAAAATATAGATTTACCATCCCCACTCCTGCATGTATCATGGATATAAAACCAGTGATTAATTTATCTGTGCTGTAATTGATCAAAGATGGTGGGAAACAATGGAATTAATTTTTTTTTTCTCTCTCTTGTCATACCAATTTAATGCCGGCATCTGCTGTATCTAACTGCTGATTTATAGAACATTTATAGATTGGGCTGTAAAAAAAACCCTCTGGACAAACCGACCTTACATGATCAAACATGAGAGGAAATTTTAGTGTTGTGGAATAGGGCTGTAAAGTCCAAGTCGACTGGTCGACTAATCGGTCGATGCGTGCTCAGTCGACCAAAATTCTGATTGGTCGACCAAATGTGTCAATTTATTTTTTCCCCCTGCAGTTCATTTCATCAGGAGAAACGTGTCAAGTGAAATGGGGGTATTTTCTGAGCATCCCCATCATGTCTCAGAACACCATTTTAATGTATTTATCGTTCATTTCAATATTTTTATTTAAGAGCATTTCAATATTCTAGTCTAATAATCGCGTATTTGTTTTATAACTGCATGCGCTCTGCCCGCGCTGCAGCGACGGCATCCCTCACCCTCACGCTGGATTTTATGCCTCATATTAACACCCAAATGCAAAAACGACATCACAGAAGGAATTGACAGTTTTATTTCTTAGGATATGAGGCCCATTGGTGTCGTGGAAGGCCAAGAAAAACATTGAAACCTGGATATTCAGTGCCAGCACGCCTCACAATTACGCATGCAGTAACGGCAAAATACAAGGAAGTAAAAAGAGAAAGTTTCCGAGTTAATACATAAAGATAACAGATGTGTACGTCTCTTCGAATGGAGTCCTATATGACAGTGACTGTCCATTTCATTGATGAAGACTGGAAAGCAGAGAGTCTTGTGTTGAGAGAAAAATAGGAGGAGAAGAGGCGGACACGGGCGGAACACGGCGGGGGTTGGTTGGTCGATTTTTGGTCGACAATTGCTTGTGTTTTAGTCGAACAACAATTTCTTTTGTTGATTACAGCCCTATTGTGGAATAATTAAGGCAAGACAGGTAACGAGAGAAACCTTGTATTGGGACTGATTTTAGCTAAAATTCTCATTTCAGTCAGCATCAGCCCTAACTTTCGCAATTCATGGGATTGTCAATCAGGAACCGCAAACAAACTCCTGAACAAGGTCTTAATTACACATTTTACTAATGCGATGACAAGTTATTTTAGTAATTACAACAGCAGAGATTCTAAAAAATAATGATGCATTCAACCACTGAACATTGTTAAGTGCCCTCTTTTGTCAGCACACTGACACATTGAGAGAGTTTGTTTTGATCCTTAACTGGATTTTGATTTTATCTGTGCTAAACGATGCATGAAAGTGTCAGTTTAATGTTGGTGTTGGCTAAGGATGCCCAATATTATCAGAACAATGTAGATATGTGCAGATAATTGCCAAAAAAAACTGATTATCAGTATCGGAATATTCAAATAATTTTGCCAAGCACAACCAATTTTCTGACCATAAAATTACAATGCAATGTTAAAAACTTACATATGAGTATTGATATCTGTATCAGCGATAATGAGTTTGAAAATTGGTGATAGATGTGCAACAAAAAGCATTTTGCATTTGAATCAAATTGTTTCGATAAAAACAATTTAGTTCTGATTAGAAAACATCCATGAATGGATTTTAAAACGTCTATTTAACATGTTAAAACTTAAGTGTAGCTATTTTTTTGTTAATAATCTGAAACATTACCAAAATGTGTCCTGAATGTGTTTAGAATAGTTTGTTGTGCTTTTGTGTGGTTAAATAATATTGATCAGCCTTTGGTGCACTGCAGACAGAGGCAGATGCTACAGTAAACATCTTTATAAGAAACATGGAAAGTACTGGGAATTGATTTTAGTTAAAAAACTTGATTTTGAATTGGATCACGACTCCTAGAACAGAATTGTCTCGAATCCTAACATATTGAAAGATTCCAACCCTGTGTACTGTCAATATTAGCCCTGTTTTCAGACACAGATTAGAATAATTCATTCGATATGGAGAAATTTTTAGTGTTACAACAGCAAAAGAGCCTGTAATGATGAATAAAAAAACAGACTCAGTATAAAAAATATGATACATTTTATTATAAATATATAGAACAGAAATATAAAAACTTTAAGAGTTATTAACACATCTAAAAAATAATTGCACATGAGAATGTGCCTTTGAGAAACAATGATATAGAGCTGCACAATAAATCCAATTTTAATCGTGATCTACTATGATAAAATTAACCTGATATTTATATTTAAGATGCTGCATATGTAATCAGCCACTTTCTCAAGCATTAGGGGTTAGCATGGTTAGCAGAACAATGGAGCCGTACCTGTCCTAGACAATTTTTTTATTATTTTAGTTGTTATTTAACCTTTATTTAACCAGGTTTTTCCCATCGAGATCAGTAGAACTCTTTTTCAGTGGTAGACCTGTAAAGAGATGTGTGTCACTACAGTTCACTGAAACGCAGTGACCTGCCGTCGCTCGTCTCTAAAGCCAGAAAATGTTGACGGGCTGGTGTCTCTTTCCAAAAGCCTGAAGGCTTAGCCTAATGTTTTTGCCTTTTCTCTATAAGCTGTGATTGTTTCCATTGAGTTGCACTTTGTGACTGCACTCATTAAAGCATATTTATTCAGTTAGCTATTGGTAAAGTTTATATTCTTAGGCACATTTTATTTTTTTATTATTCATTGTTTTTTTAAGTTTCATTTTACACTGAAAACAGTTCACATGTTGTTTGTTCAAAAGTAGTGCAATAAAAACACAGATGTTTTCCCGAACATGATTAATAATCATGTATCGATCAAAATGATCGTGATTACCATTTTGGCCACGATCCTGCAGCCCTTCAATGACATCTGAACAGATGTGAGGTGCAGATGTTTACCTGTTGTGTGCATTTTCATTTTCCATCGAGCAGATCAGCTGATTTAAAGACAAAGAATTTTAAGGGGGAGAAAAAGTGACCAGTGAGAAAAACCGGGCTATTTCTGTGATCAAACATAGACACGTTTTCAGCATAGTTTTTTTTAAATTAATCTCAAACTTAAAAAATAAACAATAATAATAATAATAATAATAATAATAATAATAATAATAATAATAATAATAGTTAAAAAACAATCAAACTATTTACTCAAGACAATATTATACCCTGTCCTGCCCCTTTCTTACAAATCAGATCCATGATGGACACAAAAAACATAATAATAATAATAATTATAAGCATAATAACATACAGTATGTATGAGCCAAGGCCATGCTGCTGTTCTTTAAGTTTAATCTTTTCAGGGAAACTTGTTAAGTGCGGGTTTTGGCTTAAGAAAATGGATATTTTGATTTTATAATGAACCTTTGGGTATTTTGTTGGTTAGTCTTGGTCATTTTTTGTTGGAGATGATTTAGTTACTGTCACTTTAAGAGAGCACTTAGGTGCATGGCGATGCTTGTCAGCACACAGTCAGATTGTGGAGGCTCGACTAGCTGTGGAGCCATACGGTTTTCTTACTGCGGTTGCACATGTGTATTGGAAAATCTTCCTCAGGAACTTATCCTTGTGATAAACTTTGGAGACACAGGGAAATGTGCATACGCCACAAGACTACCAGCAAGCCAACATTGAGGCCTCACCATTTCATCTTTACCTTTATTCCAGATGACTAACGATGTCCCCTTTGCCCTGCAGGTCTGGCTCCTCCTCGGTTTAGGATTGGAGATCAGGAGTTTGACGCCCTGGCGGCCCTGCTAGAGTTTTATAAGATCCACTACCTGGACACCACCACACTAATAGAGCCCATAAACAAGGCCACACACGCAGGCTTCATCAGCTCGTTCTCTGGCGTCCCGCAGCAGCCCGAGGAGGCCGAGTTTGTCAGGGCACTTTTCGACTTTGCCGGTAACGACGAGGAGGACCTCCCTTTCCGCAGAGGGGACATCCTGCGCGTCCTGGAGAAGCCTGAGGAGCAGTGGTGGAACGCTGCCAACCAGGAGGGCCGGGCGGGTATGATCCCGGTCCCCTACGTGGAGAAGTACCGGCCCGCCTCGCCCACCGCTGCTGGCGTTGGTCCCCCTGTTGTGGGGACTGGACAAGGGGGGCAAGTTGGAGGGGTGGTGGGCACGACAGACGGGACAGGAGCCCCGCCGACAAACCCACTGGGGGATCCCGGCCAGTACGCTCAGCCTGTGGTCAACGCTCAGCTCCCTAACCTACAGAACGGACCAGTCTACGCCCGAGCCATTCAGAAGAGGGTGCCCAACGCCTACGACAAGACGGCGCTCGCTCTGGAGGTAGAAAACCCACCCACTGTTAATTTCTCCAAAACTGTCCTTTACTCAGTGGTAACCAAAGTTATTATCAGCAGGTACAAAACTGCAGAAATATCACTAAAATCAAAATTAACCCTTCCAATCCCGAGCAGTTTCTGTTCATTTTTTGCTTCTTCCACATTTTTACTCACTGTGGTCTCATTTTTCTCTGCAACATTAAGTCCAGCACCTCTATAGATTCAGGACAGACATGGCTATTGACTGGTGTAACTCAATTATGTCTTTATGCAGTGTAAGAAAATTTACAAGCTAAATTCACTAGAAAAAAGGAAAACGGACATTTAGTTTTTCAGTTTTTATATTAAAAAAATAAAAATAAGGACCGACCATCATGAAAGTTGTAATTTTTTTCAAAAATTGCAACTACTAACAATTGGACTAAGGCAAGAAAAAAATCTTGATTTTTAATTTTTTTAATCTTCTGCAGAAAATAATTCTATTTAATCGATTTTTTTTCCCAGCTCTACATGCAAAGAATCTACAAAGTCTTTAACCTTGTTTGATATTTGGGATTCCAGGCCGTTTTTACTTCTGTCACCTTTCACTCACTAATGTCTCATGTTTCTCTGCAATATGAGGTCCAGCACCTCTGTAGATTCAGAAGAACCATGGCTATTGACTGATGTAACTCAATTATGTCTTTATGCTGTTTAACAAAATTTACAAGCTAAAAATCATTTTATAAAAGAAAAATGAAAATAAAAAAGTCTTAATATTTATTATAATTTATTATATTATTAACATTAATTATATTGATATTATTAATTTACAGTATACCCTGCTGAGACAATCTACAAAGCTCTCTTTTCTCTTTTCTTTGTAAAAACAGCAGTTTGATGGGAAACGACAAATTCAGGAAGTAAAGCCACGGTTCCACCAGAGGGTTCAGTTCAGGGTTGGTCTCCGTACGGCTTGCTTTTTGTGGCGTTTCCATAGCCTATAACCGAGACAGGACTCCTTATAAGTGAATTGTACCGTCCTACTTTTTGGGACCCTTCTGTTGTGGTGCCAAGCATACCGATCTAACCCCAGAAGGTGGAGTAAGAAACACTGCAGTCTGTTGATTGGTCGAAGGAGGCGTCACTTCCCATGCGATAGCAGAACAACACATAACCCCGCCACGTTTAAATCTCCACTCGTCTTCGTGAAGATAACTCTTGCAGCACACAGCCTTCTCTGAAACAAAGCTTAGTTGCGCTACGAAACAAAAAGCCACATGCTGATCACAAAAAAGAAGAATTGCTGGATGTCTTCCATTGATTGTTGCTCTTTGTTTACTTTGTCACATTTTCTTCGTCGTTGTATTTAATAGCTGGGTACACTGTCGCGCTGCTATGACGTCATGCTATCGGCATCCAGCTTATACGCCGCCTACCAAGTAGGGTTAGGTTGGCTGTGGGAACGCAAACAAGAACAGGCTTTACCGATCTGGCCTGAGCCAAACCGTGCATTCAGGTCTTGTTGAATGCGATAAGAAGAGTAGATTTTTTCTTATGTAGTTACAGAATTTAGCAGGGGAAAACAGTTCATTTTTTATGTGTTTCCGACAAAACTTGTGATACATTCAGGTACCCTCAGACACTTGAAAATGTAACAATTACACCAGTGTTTTCTGCGTCAGGATAGGACAAATTGTTTGTAAATGCCAGTCATTTAAAAGTAAGTGGTATTTTGATCCAGTTTGGGGATCGGGCATATAAGGGTTAAAGTAGGTTTGGGTTTGCCAGAACTAAAATCAAAATTTAACTTGCAGTGAAGCTGGATCTGCCAAATGAATCAGGCTGATCCTGCTGCACTGCAAGGTTAAAAATAACTGCTTGAATAATTATTATCATAGATGCTCCCTGCTTTAAAGGCATGTTTATCAAAATTTCATTGTACTTTTGTTTTTTTTGTAAGAATAACAAAAAACACTGAAAGAATTTCTTGATGTAAAAGATACCTTTGCTCCCCTCTGTACGTTTTAGCTTTAGTTTGTTTTTTCTACTCTCTTTACTATATTTTAATTTTTTTAAAGAAGTAGCTTGAGATCTAACACCGAGCAGTTTATGATACTGAGATCAAAAAATACACTAAAACATGCATTAAGATTTAAAATGAAACAGAAGCATTTTCACACTAAAACAAGTCGACATAGATTAGTTAATGAAGCTGTATATAGGACCAAAAGTCAATGAAAGCATCACAAACTACTCTAACCTTTTGTGTAATCCTCTCATGGCCTCTCTTCCGTTTGTGGGTCTATAGATTTCCATATTTGTGTATGATTAACTCACACATGTGCACACATACACTCAGAGTTTCCTCCTTAATGCGAGCTGACGGCCAACATGAAGACACTCAGCAGAGATGGCTCTTTAGAAAAACAGACAGCGATTCTTTACTGCAGCCTCTCTTTATGTGCTTCACTGAATTAATGTGGGAGCTGTATTGTACACGGACGACCACGAAAGCCCGGGGGGAGGTGGGAGCTTTGTTTGTGGTTGTTTACTCAGAGTGCGTAAATAAACAGTAAACAGTGATAAACAGTGTTTTCATAGATTAGATAGTAAAAGGCAAACATTGTTGGGAGTCAATGGAGACTGTTTGACATCAGCTTGTTTGTTCTGGAGACATCCACCAGCGATCTGAGCGCGGAGCAGAAAGAATTTCTGTCCCACATTTTTATCGGGAATGTCTTTCTGGAATTCCCTGCTGGGGAGCTCCTCAGGGATTACTGCTGGATATGCTCAAGTTTCAGGATCAGGGGCAGCAGGTCTTGAACATGCTCCGGGAGTTTGGGAAAAGATTTAAGAGTCTTTCTCTGAAATTATCAACATATTGCACAACAATACATGTTTATTTACTGATAGTGCTATATTAATGGATAGGTTTGTGAAAGGGGGCGAGAGAGAGAAGGGGAGGACGCTCTGCAAACAGGACACAGACCACAGAAGCCAGGGTTGCCAGATTTTTCTACTGAATAAGCAACCAGGCCGATTAACACCAAGCCCAGTACAAGCAACCGCTGGTTATTTTATTTTCTAATCAAATACATGTATTTATTTTTAAGAGAAGCCTTCAAAAACTGTTTTACGGAAAAGTATAAAGGCCATGGTAGAAGGAGAAAATAATTTTGATGAAGTTGAGATTGAAGTCGAAATTTCAAGGTTAAAGTTGAAATGATGAGAATACGGTCGAAATACAATTTTGTGATAAAAGTCGAAATGTGGAAAAAAAAAGGCGAAATATCGAGGTTAAAGCTGAAATGATAAAAAAAATGTTAAAAGATACAATTTTGTAATAAAAGGCAACATGTTGAAATTTCAAGGTTACAGTTAAAATGTCAGGAATAAGGTCAAAATACAATTTTGTGATTAAAGTCGACATGTCAAGATAAAAGCTGAAATTTTAAAGTTAAAAAATTAAAATGACGAGAATAAGGTCAAAATACATTCCTGTGTGGTAAGAGCTGAAATGTTGAGAAAAAAGTCGAAATTTCAAGGTTAAAGTTGAAATGATGAGAACAAGGTTGAAATACAATTTTGTGATAAAAGTCCAAATGTGGGAAAAAAGGCGAAATATCGAGGTTAAAGCTGAATTGACAAGAAAAATGTCAAAAAATTGTTTTGTAATAAAAGGTAGCATGTCGAAATTTCAAGGTTAAAATGTCGAAAATGAGGTCAAAATACAATTTTGTGACAAAAGTCGAAATGTCAAAAAATTAAACATTTGAAATGACGAGAATAAGTTTGAAATACAACTGTGTGGTAAAAGCTGAAATGTGAAGAAAAAAGTCAAAATTTCAAGGTTAAAGTTGAGATGAAGAGAATAAGTTTGAAATACAACTGTGTGATAGAAGTCTAAACATCAAGATAAAATACAAATTTTGTGATAAATTTTGAAATGTCGAGGAAACAGTTGAAATATCGAGAATCTTAAAATACATTTAATTTTGACTTTATTACAAAATTTCAACTTTTTCCTCAACATTTCAACTTTCATCTCATCATTTTGACTTGAATCAAGAATTGTTTTAAACTTTCTGTCGACACTTGAACTTTATTCTCGTCATTTCAACCGTAATTTCGACCTGCTGAAATTATTTACTCAATCTACAATGGCCCTAATACTTTATCTTAGTGTTGTAATTTGAATCTACGTTATATTTCAGATTTACAGTGACATTTTTTCTGATTTGGCTCCTTTTCCTTTTGTTTGGAGGTGGAACATAATTTTCTTTATAGAGAAGTGAAGGGAGAGGTTGCTGTTATTTATAAGTCAGATATCACTACATAGTCTAACCTGGATTTTAATAACCAAACAGACACACTCAGGCTTTTATCTGAGTTTTAAGTTGATCCTCTCCAGCTTTACTATGGTGAAAACAGAACAGCTACATTAGAAATATTTCAGTTTTGATAAGAATGATAAAGAAACAAAGCTCAAATATCTAGAGATCTGAAGACTGAGTCTGTGTGAAGTTCTTTCAGACTCTTAACTGTAGTAAATAACTGTTTTATCCACTGAAGGCTGGTACCGTAATGTAAACACAGTTGCGTGTTCGGGCATGCTCACTTCAGGCCAGGCTTCTCTGTGCTCTGCTGAAGCACAATCACACCCCACCCGAGGTGACTGCACTTTTTCTTCAGATAAAAACTCCTAAATTCAGCTTTTAAAGTACAAAGAAAGCCTGTGTAACTGTAACAGTGAGACAGAACTGGGAACATGAAGCTTATTGTGAGTCATTAACAGGGTCAGAAATGATTGTCTGAAGGAGTTATGACATTGTTTAGACTTTGTCACTTTTACATTGTGAAACCGTGTCTGTACACGCCTCTTAAATCTGTGCTGAACTCGCCTCGTGTTCACACTGGACTAAATGAATTAAATCTGCTGGAACAGTTTTTCCTTCAGCTCCTCCGCAGCCACTTGTTTGACCCCCCTTGAGTTTTCTTTGGGTCTCCAGGTTTATTTACTCCATCAGTCTGACAGGCGCTGACGTTAGTTTAGAACAACAGGAGTGTGTATCCATGAGTCTAACGCAGGGCAGACTGGATGACACTGTTAAGAAACCTCTGCTTGTTTTATATCGCTGCGTCACTTCATATCATTTGTCCAGCCTGCTGAAGAAAAACTGCACACAGTAGGGATGCACCATATATATTTTTTTAGTTATGTGTTTATTGAGTTTTGAATATTTACAAAGTAAAACATTAAACACTTGAGTAAAAAAAGAAAAAGAAAAAAGTACTTTCAATACGAACTTAAGATGTTTAAAGAAAATCGAGGAACACAGTTTGTATTTGAAAACATCCTTACACATTTAGAGCCTTTGCATGTCCTCAAGTTAGGGCTGGGAAATTAATCGAAAAAAATGGAAATCGACATTTAGGCCCTCTAATCAAAGTTATTTTACTTATGTCGATTATTTTAATTATTTTCCTTGCATAAGTCATGTGACCACGCACCCTCCAAGAGTATATAGTAGTGTAGTATAAAATAACCGTTCATTAATTGTAATCGAGGTCAGAGCTTTAATTAACAATGATATTTAGATTAGCAAATATCACCCATCCCTACCTCAAGTTCAAATACTGTTTTCAGTTGCTTAAAAAAATAACAAATGTCCAGCCTTTATACAGTTATTAAAGAGACTGTGAGGAGTTTCTAAGTAATCACAAAAAAGTCTCACTTTTAGATATATGCCTGATCGAAATACACACTTTAAAGTGATATTCCGGGATTGAACAAGTTGGGTCCTATCACAAGGGTTAGGGCAGAAATTACCTCTACAGCAGTGTTTATGTGGAGAAGAAACCCAGGGCACTAGGACCTAACTCCCTCTTCCTCCTTCGGCTCTGCTCCTCTGCTGATTTGGCTGGACTCACACGGGGCCATATTTTCCTTGATCAAAAACACAAATAAACGGACTCCCACCGAAAAAGTCTGATATCGGTCTGCATTCACGCTTTATTTAGAGAATTTTCAGCGCGTTACTTTCACACAAAAACACCGCTAAATAAGGGTCTAGTTCTCGTAGCGCCGTGAAACGGCCTCCGCGGAGGAGCCAGAGCTGCAGCTCTGGCTCTGCAGCCACAGCTGAGTCTCCTCCGCGTTGGCCGTTCAGCAGAGGAGCAGAATGGGAGGACGAAGGGGGTGTGTGCTCGCAGCGACATGGGCTTCTGTGACACAGAAACACTGCTGTAGGGGTAATTTCTGCTCTTAACCTTGTGATAGGACCCAATTTGTTCCATCCCGGAATATCACTTTAAGATGAGTTTTATAGCATCAAAATAGGTTATCTATAAATGCTATTCCTTAGCCTTCCAGTCGGGTTGGACAAAGCTGGACTGGCCTGGATACTCAACTTTGGGAACAAAACAATTCCAACTAGAGCAAATTTATATTATTTTATTATTTATATTACACTTCTTAGAGCACCGGGCTGTAAGTAGCGATATATAGCCGGCTACAACTACGATAATAAGTTTTCAAAAAAATTGCTTGTTGTCACACATCAAAAACTACCACTACGTAACTAGAAAGAGATACATTACCTCGTCGCTTTGCATCCTGTAAGTTGTTGAAAAAAGACGGTGTAAAGCAATGCAGAGTTCTGATGAAGGTCCGAGCTGCATAACAACAAACAAACACACGCTTTGGATTGCAGCCGTCTTTTGGTGCGTTCCAGTTGTAGTCAGAAGTAGGAATTTTGAGTTCCAAGTAGGAAACTGCAACTGGAACGTCCGCTGAAGTCGGAATTTCTTACTGGGAACTCGGTGAAACCTCACCACCCCAGAGTTGACAATTGAAGATGGATGCCCCCAGTGTGAACAGTTATTTAGCTCCTGTAATAATCAATTTATTTGCACTTCTGACTGGGGTGTGTCGCTCTAGATCAGCTGTATACATAGTATTGTTAGACTTATATTTACAAAAATGTTGTCATAGTGATAATCACATACTTCATGCAACAACGCAGGGTGTGCTCACAACAGCTAACAATAGCCTGGTAGATCGGGATCTTTTTTTTCTGACTTCAACTGGAACGCTGATAAGTCAGATGTCACTCCCATTTCCGAGGTTACTGGAACGCAGCATTACCACAGTCGCCGTGGGTGCTCATGGACAGCAGAGTCTTTGTGTCGCCGGTAATAGATTCTCCTCATAGCACCTTTTAAGGGCCAAAGGGTACCAAATGATGACACAGAGTAAATTAAAATAAAATCAAGTTAAATACATGAATAATAAAAAAACAGGCGTAAATAGTACAATATTTTAGGTACTTGCACTTCAAGAGTACTTCAAAACCTGTTTTGACAGATACTGATATAAGTACTGCTATAAAAACACAGCTAGAAGTGTTTTATTTTAGATCCTTTTCTTCTATCCAAACTTTATTTTTAACAGAAAGAGAAAAATCATGTTTAATTTGCGATTTTGAGAGCCACAAACACCAATTTATGTTTTCATTAACATAAAATCAGCCCTTTATTCGGATACTGATATCAAACCGATAATACTGTGCAACCCGAGAATAAATAATTATATGAAATGTTTAATTTTGTGCGGATACTCTGACTTTTCAGCGGTCGGCTGTGTCTTAATGTCAGATTTAAGGATCAGCTCAGCTCTATAAAAGTGACTAAAAAATACAAATCAGCTGCTCTTCCTCATTGAAACAAGCAAATTATTCAACTCTGTAATGTGACTGAAATATTAAAGCTTTAAAGTAATAAAAGTTAATTTTGTTGTTGTTGTTATGGCCCTTTTTCTTCTGTGCATATCAGCCAAATACGGGCGTCTGTTTTCTTTTCCTGTCCTGCTGTTGTAAAGAAGTCGATGGGTCAGTCAATAATTTTCTTTTGTGGGCTTCACAGACTTTTAGTCCTGCATTGAGTATCGACACTTTTGACTCACATGAATTGATCCAACCAGCCAGTACAAAGGGAGCAAATGTGTTCATTTGGATGCTGTGTGTCAGTAACATTCATGTCTCTGTCGCTGACAGGTAGGAGACACGGTAAAGGTGACCAAGATCAACGTGAACGGGCAGTGGGAGGGCGAGTGTAAGGGCAAACGAGGCCACTTCCCCTTCACTCACGTCCGACTGTTGGAACAGCACCACGCCGACGACGAGAGCTGAGGAACACAGCCGAGCTCCAGCAGACCCCTCTCCTCTGAGGAGATTTAAACAAGCACACCGTGTAAATGGACCTATTAATCAGTCAGAAAGTCCTGACTCTGCTGATGCAAAGACATGTTGGACCATCTTTTTATTTTGAAGAGTTTACGCTAAGGTTTCACTGATATCGGCTGCCTGCAAAGTCAGAGGTAGTCATAGCAACGGTGGTTTCCTCTTTACTACAGCCACTCGGACGTCTCTGAAAACTTCATTTCAATATGTTTTAGATACCAGAACTAATCATCTTAGATATTAAAAATACTACCAGCCAAAGCTTTATCTGTGGCACGCTGTAAAATCAATAATCAGATTCATCCGTGCAGAAGCAGGAGGGTGCACAGTGTTGGGAGTAAGTGCTTTACAAAATAGTTAAATTAAATAAATACAGACGTATTGTCACCAGAAATCTAACTGCTGCAGCAGTAGCTAGTTAGCTTTGCCCAAACTTGACATTTATTGAAACTGTTTTAGGGTCTAATAAAAACTCAACTCCTTCATTTAGAAATAAAAAAAACTCACTGCAGAAGTTTAACTGCTTTCTTTTCCCCTAATAAGTCAGCTTTGTGAGTAATTAGCCCATGTGTGGAGCACATTTGTTTAAAAAGACTCCCCAGCTTTAGACAACAGGTGAAGGTGGGCAGGCTGTCAGTCTGCAGCACTGAGAGCTCAACAACTGTAATGTTTGTAGTAAATGTGCAAACCGGTATCGTGACATTAGATGGTTAAAAAAAAAAAACATTTTGCACAGAAACTAGAGGCTATGGACTCGAGTGAGCACAATCAGAACCACCAACCGTACTTAAAACCTAATTTTCCCTGTGACAGTCCTAAAAGAAGAGTGCAACCTATATTCAGGACTTTACGGTAACTGAACATCTTTCAAAATCTGGTGTGTAGGACTTCAGATAGATGCATTCTTACTTGTATAAACTACTGATACAAATTTAAACAGAATAAACACAATAGGTTGACTCTTTACTCTTAACTAAGGGTGGGTAACAGGCAGCTCGGGGGCCACATGTGGCCCTCCTCTATGCTCACCCTTCAAAAATCCTAATATTGAAACTATGAAGCAAAAGAAAAAAGAATTTTATTCAGACTGTGACACCGTTCACACAGGTATAATTCAGAGTATGGTCTTACAATATTGGTTTTATTTTAATCCTTACAAGGAATGATTTGGCATCATTAGCAGATTTAATTTTTCTTATGATATTTAAGTATTGTTCATGCAATGGGAACATGAATTTCAAAAAAAAAAAAAAAAAAAAATCAATCACCAAGATTTTTATAGCTGCATAATTGGCTACTTTTGTACAAAAAAAAACTCAGTTGGACTAAAATATGGCAATTATTACTTTAAAAATTTAAATTTAACTGCCTTCAAGCCTTTATTTGACTCGTGAAATTGAACTGTTTGGTTTTGAGCTCTAAAATGCAAATATGTATTTGAATGAACACTTCACATCACAGATGCACAATTTTGTCAGATCAGTCTTGGCAGATATGATAATTGTTGCAGATATTTTCAGCTGATATTTTTATTTTAACCATACAAACAGGCCGTAAAAAATCATAAATTTGCTGTAATATCAGCAAAATACTTAATGTAGCATGATGGTTAACCTCATCATCATGCAGTGCCCACTTAACATAATGACTCGAGAAATATCAGCATATAACATATCGGAAAAACCCAATATTGTGCATCCCTAATTCATACTTTTTATTTGTTATATTATAGCTATTTTAGAGTCTGTCCTTCAAAGTATCCTTTAAGTTGTAATAATTTGACCCTCTTAAGATGAGAATAATATTAATGTGGCCCTCATCATTAGTATTGATGCACCATATTGGATTTTTGCGATCATTAGATATGCAGATATTTTTTATGTCTTTATCAAAGGTACCGATATTTGTGGTCAAGAGGACAAGCTCTGTCCTTAAAAAAATGGACTTGTTTTTTTAAGTGATGCAGTTATTTGCAAGGGACAGATGTAAAAAAAGGAAAACAGCATTTAGGTCTTGCAAAAATGAAACTCTTGGTTTTTTAATGTACCCATGTGATGATAAGAAGGTGCGCAATATTGTACATTTGTGTCAATTGCCGAGATTCCAACTGATATGTCTATTGTAAATATCTGCAAAAATGTCAATATCAGCTGATACCGATACTTAACCAATCATATTGTGCATCCCTAATAATAACCAAAGTGTCCCTTCTCTAGCCTAAACATTTTAAATGGATCATCATTTGGTCAATTAGTAGATTTTTGCTTTTGACTGAGCACTTGGCCCTGACATTTGCAGTTTCTATCAACAAAGTAATGAATAGAAAAACAATCGTCCAATCATATATCTTGTTTGAAAATCCATTAATATATCTTTGAAATGTTTTTCACCCAACCCTACATGATAAAAAAAAGCTTTGAGCTTCTACTTCACCAGTAAATTCTGGATTACAGCATCCAAGATTTAACAATTAACGTCTTTAATTAAATTAGCTCTTTAGGTAGAGTGGGAAACATGGCTCCACATTAAATTAATCGTCAGCCTGATCCCTAAATCAGCTTCATTTCATGCCGGTAACCGATATCAGTCTGACCATAGTTTACACGCCTCCAGCCCAGTATTGAAGTCCTCATCTCCTCTGTGTATCACCACCCTCTACTTTTCATTCATACACAGACGGGGGATAAAAAAATCGATGGCAGACGGAGACGAAACACTCGGCTGCTCTCCCAGAATCATGACTCAGTGCGTTTTTGAAGAGCCAGACTGTGAACGTCGGAGCGAAACAAGCAAACAGACGCTGCTTTTCTGAAGACTCACTTCTGCGGATCAAGTCGCTGCTTCACGGCGGCTTCACTGACCTTCTCCATCCCACACTACACGCCTTTTTTTTTTTTTTACTAAAAGTGGAAAATACTATGACAAAATCGACTATATATTCACACCTTACATGTTAGAAACTGTAAACACATTCTCTCCTTACACTTCTCTTCCTTTTTGTCTCCAGAGGCTTCTCACCTGTCATTTTTATCCCTTTTTTTTTTTTGAAACACTATCCAGCGGCGAACGATGACTGTAAATGCAGCAGCTTGAAAGAACAAAACACGACAAAGATCTCCCCGAGGCTGTTTTCAGAAGATAAGAGGGGGAAGGATGTGAGATTTTATTTTCGGCTTCCAGCAGGTTATTTATGACACTTTTATCTGAAGATGCTTTCAGGAGAAAACGGCCTCAAACACTATAGTGCTGTTTCTGTTCTCTGTATAACGAGTAGAATCAATGTTATGTAATTCCATGTGCCAAAAAGGTGTCCGCACTCGCCTGAGGTTTATTGTTTCATGTTTATCACATATTTGGATAAAGCATTTGTGTGTAAAGCAGAGCTTATATAACCCAATCAGACCCACTGATCGTTAAAATGGGCATTATTTTAGAGACTCTAAAAAAGAAACGCCACGTCAAAATTAGTTTTGTTGCTCTCATTCAACAATCAAAGGATTTGGCTGCCTTTAAGTTTGCCTCATCCTCATTTTAACCTAATTATTTTTGCTAATTTGCATCATTATCCTCGTCTGACATCACACACTCCTCGCTCAGTAACACTAATGAATTGGTTTAATTTGCAGCACTATATGGGAAGTTATACGCCACACAAGTAGGGATGGGAATTGGTAACATTTAGCAACACCAGTGCCATAAGATCTTGTTTATCAGTCTGATTTTTATGTGATTTTTGTGTGAAAAATGTTGGCCTATGTGGTTTTCCAACTGTAACAGTGTTAAACACAACATTCCTGAAATTCAGCACCAGCAGCATAGATCAGTGATTTTGTAAATTGCTGCTGCCTCTACTTTCTGCCATGATATTGGCCGTCTTAATTAATAATGTGACTATGACACCCTTGGTTTACAAAGCATGCAGAACAAAGTGGAAGGTAGGGCTGGGTGATTTGACCCTAATATTTTTCCACAAAACTTGATTTACACTGTTTTTCTCTCTCAAGAAAAAGAAACACGAGTGGCAAAAACTAGATGACTCAAGTTTAGCCTTTATTTCGTCAAAATATATGCAGAAACTAAACACAATTCCCCTCCTAAAGTTAAAATGCATGTCATAAAATGTCTATATAAACACTGAAAGCTGAGCTATCATCACAGCTTATGAACGCAGAACTATCTGATCAATATTTAATATGATTAAAAAAAAAAAAACAGAAGCCTAAATATGAGCTTATGCAAAACATGACCGAGCCTACCATCATGAAAAGAGTACATTTATATTATTTATATTTTCGAAAATTGCAACAACTTGCAATTGGAATAAGTCGAGAAAAAAAAGATTTTTAATGTTTAAGTCTCCTGCAGCAAATAACTTGAATTAGTGGATTTAATCCAGCCCTAGTGTAAGGTATTGATAAGAGAAATGATACTTAAAACACCAATGATATCAATTCCTTCATTGATTTGTTATTGATTCTTAACTGGAATTGTTTTTAGATTCCCATCCCTACACACAAGGCATGATGGGAGGCTCAGTGCTTAACAAAGTAATTAGACCACCTGTCATAAAAACAAGAAAATCTTGAAACCTTAAAAAACTTAAGAAATGAAAATGCTTTTGTTATTTGATAAACATTTTAAACAAAACGTTTTTTAAACTCAATTCACGGTTTTATTCACAAATAGTCCAAAAAGTATCAAACAGACCTTTTAACAAGTAAAAAGTGAAAAATAAGTATAATTTAACATCTTAATAGAAGTATAGTACGGTGCTTTACTGTATTTTTTCTGTCTTTTGGAAGACTGTAAATTTGAAAATTCATGGAGAACAAAAATAATTACATTTTACCATTAAAAATATCAGTACTAGGGATGGGAATTGATAGGATTTTGTTTATCAGTGACATTAACAGGCTTTATTGATTTAGTTCTTTAACAGTACCCTCATTGAAGGTTTTGCATTAAGGCTCTTTTTGTTAAAATCTTGTTTGCAACGACTGATCTGATTCTTTAGCAATTTTTTTATTGAGTACAGTTCAATTTTTTGTGGACATAATGTGGCGTTCGTCGCTTTTTGTGGCAACAGTGTCAGACACATGACACTCCTGATATTTAAAGCTATAATGCAAACACAAATGCCTCTGCTGTCTCCAATGTCAAAACTTAAGCTACAGTTTTGACCTCTTCCACTCCGTTTCTGTCCTGATTTTTGATTCTATGTCGTTTCTGCCGACTGCCTCTTATGAGAACGTGACATTTTAGATTTGCAAGCAGAATTAGGTTGAAGGAATCGTTAGCTTAAAGGTAAATGCTATCGATTCTTTGAAGGAGTGGAGTATCATTGTTAAGTGGAATTGTGTTTCCCATCCCTAACCTCACAGCAGTGAACCAAAAGAATGATTTTGATAATGCTAATGTGTGAATTTAGGGCAGCTGTGGCATAAACCGTACATCAGGTGGTGTCTTAATACATTTGTTAAGCACTGCGCTTGTATGGTCTACCCACTCCACATCTGGGTGATGAAGAAGAGTTGATTTATGTATCGTCAGACCATCAAAGCTCCCTTTTTTTTTTTTAGTATGTGAAAAGCACATTTGTTTGGGAACCTGTATATTCAGAATATAAATATGAGAAATAAAACAGCATAACAAGTTGAAAGTTCAAATAATTACTTGTCGAAATACTCTAAAACTTAACATCAGTGATGACAGCCTTTTCACACCTGCTCAAAACTTGTGAAAAATTCTAGGGATGTGTGATATTGGATGTATTGAAAAGCAAATCATGTCCTCTCGCTCTTACTGTTATCTTTTAGCAAGAGTTCGAGGTGTCTTTCCTTCTCCAACAGAAGACTCTTGTTTTTAAAATGTATATATTAAGCAATAACATGCGTACGTTCTGTCGGTATTGTGGCTAATATATGTGATCTAAATGGCTAATATGGTGGCAGAAATGTGCATATCTGGCGTTAATATGGTGCATCTCTAAAGAATATTCAGGATGCACGTCCACCAAGAGGCCGAGAACAGATTTGCTGCTGCTAAAAACTACAAAGACTGAACTTATGAAGCTACGAGGCAAAAAAAACTACAAATTACAAGCTAACGCTGCAAGTGAATCAGGGCCGATGCTTCCCCTGCTGCGTGAATGTGCCAAAACGTAGAGGCTGCATGGAAGAACAAAGTGAGCAGCATGTTAAAATAAATTATTGATGGGATTATGTCCACAATGATCTTTCTAACAAAAGATCCCAGATCATAAAAAAGAGCTGAATCAGGTTATTACCATGAGCAGTTTTGTTCCAGATTTTGGATTAATGTGATCACGTAAACACTCTTTTGTCACTTGTAGTTTGGGGAAGATTAACACCATTTTCTCTTCATGTTTTTGGGTATAAATATAATATATGATAACGTCAGTGTGCTGAGAGGATGAAGGTGGAAAACAAAGCTTTGGTGGGAAACAGAAAAACAATCTGCAGCTTAATGTGTGGCAAACGACCCTGATTGAGACCTTTTAATAGATGAAACCAAAAGCAGATTGAATTCTCGTGCTGTAAATGTGCCATACGTTCCTCTGATGTAATGTCTGTGCATCATTTTTACCCCCTGAATCACCTCCTAAGACGGGCACATAAAGACAAAACTGTGGTCATTTCCAAATATTTTAAACAAAGAGTCTGTCGGGAACATGAACCTGCAGGTTTAAGATTTTTAAATCACAAGAAAATTCATAATTTCTACATTAATCCAGTTTTTTTTACATTAATTTCTTTCATAAGCATAATATCCTGAAGTGTAATTTGAGTTTACATGTTCAAAATTATGAAGATTTTTCCTCCATTTTTTATCATTGACACTCAAATTTAATGAAATTATTATTTTTTGTATGTAACATAAATTCCCTATTTTTATTACATTGATATTTTTATTTGTTTATTAAGATCCTTGGACCATGCCTGTAGGTAATATACAGCCCTGTGTATATTAATAAACACATGCAACCATTCAGTGTCCCCATATTCTGAATTTTCTTTTTTCTTGTCAAGTGAAATAACTGCTTGATGAAACGCTGCAAAGTAGGATTTTTCCTATTTGTTTTTCCGGACCTTTTCCTCAGAGTTCTTACTTTTCACTTTCATTTATTTCTTTACTAGAATTAGGACTTTCTTATGATTGTTTTCTGGCATTTTTCTCAGAATTATGAACATAATCTCAGACTGTCAGCTTCTTTCTGTTTTAAAATTCAGAGTGAGGACATCTTTCTGCAGAATTTGGATTTTTTTTTTTATCTTTTATATTTTTTTAGAATTCTGACTTTATGCCTGAAATCATGCCTTTTTTCACTGACTTAAAGGATAAGTTCAGTTTCTACAGCTTTCACATTGTTTATAGAATGAAGTAGAACAATATAGTCACCCAGAAGGCTTTCCTGATCCAAACAGTGCTTCAGGAGATATTTAGATCCAAAATCGAGCAGCGGACATCCGTATAATGGTAGCACACGGGGCATGTATAGCGCCGCTCCTAAAACTGCATTAATCGTCCAAAAGCTCACTAGTTTCACCAATATTTCATCATGGTCCACTCGGGCTACTCCTCCACGACAGTCTGTGTCGCTCCAGACATGTTTTTGTAACTGTGCTGACCTCTGAACTGAAGAAGAATGTTTGCCTCCGCGCATGCGCAGTACTCTCTGGAGCGCTGCCTCCGCGTCCTCCTTTCGATGAGCTCCTCATCTGTAAACTCTGGCTTGAAACTGTAAGGACACCCATCATATTCAAAGTTCTCCTCCACAACATCTTCACCCGATAGATATTCGTCCATTTTGCACAAAACTGGAAGAAGAAAGTCGTTGTGTAGCCGGGGGTCCCCCCTGAAACAATGAGCCGTACTGTGCATGCGCGGAGGCAAACATTCTTCTTCTTCAGTTCAGAGGTCAGCACAGTCACAAAAACATGTCTGGAGCGACACAGACTGTAATGGAGGAGTAGCGTGAGCGGACCATGATGAAATATTGGTGAAACGAATGAGTTTTTGGACGATTAATGCAGTTTTAGGAGCGGCGCTATACATGCCCCGTGTGCTACCATTATACGGATGTCCGCCGCTCGATTTTGGATCTAAATATCTCCTGAAGCACTGTTTGGATCAGGAAAGCCTTCTGGGTGAGTATATTGTTCTACTTCATTCTATAAACAATGTGAAAGCTGCAGAAGCTGAACTTATCCTTTAACTTTTTTCTGACCTGTTTTTTTCCAGTGGCCCTAATACCCTTTTCCTACTATCTGTCTCAGAATTCTGACTTTAATCCAGAATTATAACTTGATTCTCGGCATTCTGATTCCAAATCTAAGATGAGAATTCTGACTTTATTCCCGAGGTTCTGGCCCTAATCTTCGAAATCTGACTTCTTCTGCTCTTCAGGACAAAAGGCTGTCATCTTCCTGGCTTTTCAAATAAAATAAAAAACAGAAATATGACTTTAATCTTAGAATGCTGACATACAACTGACTTTTTTTCTGATGTTTTTCTCAGACCACTGGCTTTAATTTTGAACATTTGACTTTAACTGAATTTTTGGTTGGTGTTGGCTGGACTATGTGTCCAATGCTGACATGCACACGAGGGTGGGAATAGTAGAGGTCAGCGGCTGATCCAGCTCATTCATACTGGGTGCCTGGGACCTGATGGGTAAGACCAGGCCACCAGGGCAACTGCCTGCGTCTTGGAAATGTTAGCTTGAGAATACTTGAAGAGCTGGAACATGGGGCTGCCACAGGCCGGAGCAGCACAAAAACCAGGACAACGAAGTGAAGTGCTGAATCAGCATACGTACTCCCATAGTAACCTGACCTGTATGATCCACCTGTCACACCAAACAGCCGTGTAGGAGGACTTAAAATGGGTGAGGAACAGCCAAACTCTGTACCAAGGTGACGTGGAAACTGTTTCATGTTACAGGTCTTATGGCAAAGACTCAGCACCAGTGTTATTTTGTCGAGTAGTTACTTTTGTCATAGTTTTCATCAACAACCTTTTTTACCCTGACAAAAACTAGACCGGGACAAATAACAAGTACACCTGGACAAAAACTAAAAATAAATTAAATGACATTTTTATCAACAAATAAAAACCAGACTAAAATGTCTGACAGAGACTTAATCCAATAATCCAATCAGACCTAATTTGGTCATGTAGACACCAGGGATGGGATGAAATATCATCTGGCAATATATCGCGATACAGTACGTGACAAAATGCATCCAGTTTGAGATAAATGGAATGCGAAATAAAGACGTCATGTCCGCTAATAGCGCATGTGACCAGAAGTGACGACAACAAACATTAGCACCAACTACCTTGCCTCCAAAAAGCCGAATGACGGAGTCGAATGAGGTCGAAATTGAGGACGCTCCGCCTGGATACAAGTCATCTGTCTGGCAGTATTTTGGCTTTCTCATTAAAAAAGACGAAGACAGCGAAAACGAGCCTACTGCTTGTTAGCATAAACTCTCTCTAACCTCTCTAGGGTTAGAGAGAGTGTTATTGTTTGTGTTTGGGCCTGTTAGGCCTTGTGTTTTCCCGTGTGCAACTAAGTTGTAATTACACAGTAATATTTTTTCTTTTTTACTTTTTTGATATTGTATCGTGACGTATCGTATCGTGACCCGGGCATATCGAGGTGCAGCGTACCGTGAGTTTAAGTGTATCGTCCCATCCCTAGTAGACAGTAGGGACAAGTTAGGAATATATCCAATCACAGCTAATTTGGTTGGATGACTTCAGAGCAGTGTTGGGTGTAATGCATTACAAAAGTAATGTGATTACTGTAATGCATTGCTTTTTACTGTAATGTAATAATGTAAGGCATTACAAAAAAAGGTAATATAAAAAAGGTTTACTCTAAAAATGTCAGTAATGCAAGTTGCAATGAATTTTTAATTTAACGTGAAATGAAGAGTTGTTTTTTTTTTGTTTGTTCAAATACAAATTTGCCAAATACTCAGTGGGATCAGCAGAGGGGAGAAGTCCTCTGCTAGGCCTAAAGTTACAGCATCTCTAACACAGTTTACCAGAATTTTACCTTTTGTTTGTTTTCACTATGATGGTTTCTTGTATTGTGCCATGAGCATCAATGTGTCTATTATATTCTCCCGTTTTTAGCCTTCAGCTGAACTCAGATAGCCACCACATCACCTTCCACTTGATGTGTAATGAGCTTTTTTAATGAGCTACATTTAGAATGACAAATCCATATTTCCTGTTATTTTGACGAGAGTAATTTAAAAGTAATGTGATAATAGTGTAATGCCTTACAATTCAATTACAGTAATATCATAATGTAACTAATTACTTTGAAATGACAGTAAAGAGTATAATGCATTACATTTTTGAAGTAACTTGCCCAACACTGGTTTAGAGGGACATCCTATCACAGCTGCCTTAGCTTGGTGGTGGTGGGATAAGTTGTGGAGTGATCCAATCAGAGCTGCTCTCTTTATGAATTGATATATCCTTCACAAGTAAGGACCACTCCATCAACAGGATGAATTTGACAATTATTTATTGCGTACAGTGGATAACAAGCAACATAGCAGGAACGTGAAGCGGATAGCGGTTTGGGGAAACTTCATGGGAAATCCGCTGAAGCTCCTGGGCACGACAAACCCCCTTTATAAAGCCTTGAGGAAAGAAGGAAGGAAGGAGTTTTAAGACAGTGCATCAAGTGTGCGAAAAACAGATAGAAATGGTCGGTTAGAATTTATAGGAACATAGGAAGAGGTGTGGTTGAGTTTTGGTCCTGCTCCTGAAATTCTGCTTAAAGCTCCACATGTAGAGCAGGTTCACTGTTTGTTGTCAGTTCTGGTATTGTAACTGAGATGCTCTGCCAAGTAGCCTAAATAAAGGTGACTGCATTTCACACAAAAGGATTTTTTTCTGTTAATGTAGACATTCAAACTTTACTAACATTCAGTAAAAGGGTAAATAGTTGTTTCATTTTATCCAAGTGTAAAACACGACTTCAGAAATTTAAGGAAACATTAAAAATGCTTTGCCCTTTACACTTCATATTTAAAGAGACTGTGAGGAGTTTCTAAGTAATTACAAAAAAGTCTCACTTTTAGATATATGCCTGATCCAAATACACACTTTAAGATGAGTTTTATAGCATCAAAATAGGTTATCCATAAATGCTATTCCTTAGCTTCGCGGTCGGGTCAGACAGGGCTGGACTGGCCTGGATACTCAACTTCAGGAACAAGACAATTAAAACTAGAGCAAATTTATATTATTCAGACACGTCTTAGAGCACCGGGTTGTAAGTAGAGATATATAGCCGGCTACAAATCTACGATACTAAGTTTTCCAAAAATTGCTTGTTGTCACACATCAAAAACTACCGCTGCATAACTAGAAAGAGATACATTACCTCGTTGCTTTGCATCCTGTAAGTTGTTGAAAAAAGAAGTTGTAAAGCAATGCAGAGTTCTGAGGAAGGTCTGAGCTGCATTCATTAGCATCACAACAAACACACGCTTTGGCTTGGGTCACGTCTTTTGGTGTGTTCCAGTTGTAGTCAGAAGTAGGAATTACTGAGTTCCGAGCAGGAAACTGCAACTAGAACGTCCCCCAAAGTTGGAATTTCCTACTGGGAACTCGGTGAAACCTCGCCACCCCCGAGTTGACAATCGAAGATGGATTCCCCCAGTGTGAACAGTTATTTAGCTCCTGTAATAATCAATTTATTTGCACTTCTGACTGGGGTGTGTCGCTCTAGATCAGCTGTATACATAGTATTATTGTTAGACTTATATTTACAAAAATGCTGCCATAGTGACAATCACATTCTTCATGTGATATTTGTGAACAACAACGCAGGGCGTGCTAACAACAGCTAACAATAGCCTGGTAGATCGGCATGATTTTTTCCGACTTCAACTGGAACATCAATAAGTCGGAGATGATGTCACTCCCAGTTCCGAGGTTACTGGAACACAGCATTACGACAGTTGCCGCGCGTGCTCATGGGTAGCAGAGTCTTTATTTCGCCGGTCATAGATTCTCCTCATAGCACCTTTAAGTCGACTAAGTATACAGTAGACTTCATCGACTAAAACTAGACTAAAATTCAACCATTTTGATGACTCAATTATGACTAAAAGTAAAAGATGTTTTAGGCAAAAGACTATAAGACTAAATAAATAAGTGCTGTCAAAATTAACACTGCTGAGCACAGGAACAAGACAAAAGGTAGTTATACTACATCAGCAAGGTCTCTCCCAGGCAAAGATTTCAAAGCAGACTGGGATTTCCAGACATGCTAATAAAGCTCATTTGGAGATGTTGAAGACTTTAGGTTAGCCATGAAAATTCAGTGCAGATAAGAGGGGCTTTGAGTTTGTCACTGAAACTCAACTTTTGACATTCAAACCACGTCAAGAGACTCAATGATGCTCAAAACAGAGGAACAGAGAAGTGGCAGCAGTGAGTATAAATCTGATATCTTTGGCTTTAGCAGAAGGCAGTTTGTTTGCTGAAGGGCTGAAGAGGGAACAGTGTCTGCAGGCAACAGTGAAGCCTGGTGGAGGTTTGCTGCAAGCTTGGAGTTTGGGATTTGTTCAGGATTAAAGCTGAGGAATAAACACGGCACCACAGCCAGCCTATGTCCACACAAGATCATTGGTCAGTTCTCCAAGATGTTTGGAATAACCTGCTACAGAGATTCCTCCAAAACATTACCAAGTTTATCCAGAAGAGCTGATGCTGCTGTGACGGCAGAGGGTGCTCCCACTGAAGACTGACTTTACTTTAATTTTCTCTTCTTGTACTTTCCATTTATGACAGTAAAAAGTAAACAATACGCCTTTATCTGCATGAGCATACTTTACCGTAATATTTGTCAGCCTAATTATTACACCGTACTACATAACTTACAATTTTGTTTCCCAAATTCATTTAGTGAAGTGTCTTCATGATTTTTCAGAAACCATCGCAGCCATTTAATGCCTCTGATCACTTGCAATAAACTTAAAATATACCAGAGAATGTTTTTACAGAGATATTTCAAATCTGTATGTTGTCAATCCAGAAAAAGAGGTGTTTTGCAATGTTTCTATTTCATTAATTTTCCAAAACTCTTAAGGAATCTATATAAAATTAATTTTAAAAATGTTTGTTTAAATACTTTTAAAGCTCATGAATCTTCTTTTCCTTTATTAAAGAGCCCAAACTGGTGTTGATTTTACATTAAATACGTTGAACAGTTTAGAAGCAAGTGTTGGGATTATGAATTTCTATGCAGGCTGCAAAAAAATGAGTTGAAATTTCATCTGACCCACTGGTAGAGTGACATAATGTGGTCTTCCTGATCAAAAATGTTTTGATCTGCCACTTCTAGGGTGATAAGGAATAATAATTTTACATGTAGGCTACCAACTCAATTTCAGGGAAGTGGGTCAGGGCCACTGAGAATAAAAGTTTTTTTTAAGTTTGTGTAAAATAAGTCAAATTCAGAGAAAAAAAAATCAGGATTTTGAGAATAAAGTTGGAATTATGAAATTTAAGTCAGACTTCTTTTTCCTGACCTTATTAACAGAGTTTTTTTGATTCACATTTTTTCTTTTACTAGAACTTATGATGATTTTTTTGGCATTTTTCTGACTGTTTTTCAGTTCAGAGTAAAGACATCTTTCTACAGTATTCTTCGGATTGCTTTTTTAGATATTATTTTTACTTTATTTTCTGAAATTGGACTTTTGAAGTCTGAGGAGGAGCTGTGTTGCTCGAAATGTCACTGTTTGAAAATAAAAAAAAATTCAAGGGGGCTGTTTTTTGGTGTGTGGATCTCCTTACACATGTTTCATGCTTAGAATCTTTTGGATACAGCACCCCACATAGGACATGCGTGTCCACCCTGTTTATTTTTTAAATTTGACTTTTCCCACGGTCTTACAATTTTTTTTAACCTTTATTTTTTTCAGTGGGCCTAATCCCTTTTACCTTTTTGACTTTGTCAGACCTTTTCCCTGGCAAGTTTCTCAGGGGTATGACTTTATTCTTGGAATTCTGATATATTCTTACTTTTTTTCCTGACATTTGTTCTCAAGTTCTGATTTTTCCGGAAATTTCTGGCTTTAATTTCTGAAATGTGACTATTTGTTGCCTTTTATTCCCCCAATTTGTAACTTTAATTTCAGTATTCCTTTTTTCTGACTTTATTACCAACATTTGCCCACAATTATTAATGCCTTCTTTCTCAGAATCCTGTGTTTAATCATCGAAATTTGACTTTTTCTTACCTTTTCCTGTTTACTATTCTTAGCATTTAGACTTTTATCCCAGAATTATGACTTAATTCTCAGAATTCTGATCTACGTTTCATCGTTTCCCTTCAGAATTCTGACTGAAATCTCAGAAGTCCATTCACTTTTTACCTCAAAATTCTGATTTAAACCTCAGAATGACACATTTTCCCCAGGATTATGACTTTTTCCACAATCTTTTTCAACCTTGAAAAATAAAACTCAGTGACCATAACCCTCTTCTGCTTTCTGAATGTAGGCACTGGATATAAGTATGTTTTAGCAATGATTTAGTTTATTAACTTTAAAGTAGTTTTCAGTGACTCAAAGTCCTGCAGGGAGCTCCAGCCTGGTTTATTTCTGGATTTGGCACGAGCCTGTAGGCGTGAATGAAGACTGCTGCTTGCGTGGGTTTCCCGGATGGAGCAGCGACGCCATCTTTACGCCAGTGCTACCGGTGGGTCTTCGGTTCAGCGGAGCGGCAGCAGTGTTGCTGATCCACCGACGGGAATCGCCGAGCAGCCGATAATCCTCCCTTTTCCTGCGGGACGCTAGGAGCAGTCCCCACACCCGAGCACCATGACGGACAGAGAGGACCAAGTTTACCAGGCGAAACTCGCCGAGCAGGCGGAGAGATATGACGGTGAGTGTCCGGACGAGCGGCGGCCGTTGCAGAATGCCTGGCCCCCTCTCTCTCCTCTGCGCAGGGGGCTTCAGGCGCAGGTAGAGCAGTTCACATGGATCTGCTGGGCGAGAGACAAAATGGCGGAGGTTTCTCCTCCAGAATGAATCAGTAACCGTTTACGTTAACGGCTGATAGGGAACAGAGGGCGCGCGCTGGCAGTGGTTAAGGCTCCGCGTCGCGAGCTCTGCCGTTTGTTAACGTTTAGCCGCGGTAGTTAGCGTTAGTTAGCGCTCACGAGCTCTAACTGCTAACTAGCTGGTTAGCCTTTCTTCAGCCACGACACGCGTCACACTAAACTCAGTTCTCAAGTACACGGGGGTCCACACCCCGAAGACCCTCTTCTGTCTCTACTTTAGCCCTGATACTGAGCGTAAAGCCTCTTCCACCGCCCTGACGTGCTGCAGCCTCCGGAGGAACACATTAGAAAACTTGGCTCAGTTAATGCTAACGCACCGCTCCCACTTTGTGTTTGTCAGGGGGCCGGTCTGCCTGGTAACCTGTTAAAGCCAATGGAAAAGTTGGACTCGGTCAAGTTTTCTCATACTGTTGCATACAGGGCAACTTTGGAGCTTTTATTTATTTAGTAAGAACAAATTAAACCGGTTAGACAGCGCATTTGAGAGTAGCTCGAAGCTTCATTTAATTAACTGAGTATAGGGACTCGTTTACAAGCTGTCTGCTGGTCACTGATTTTAGCATTATTGGTGGACTGGGATCAGTGTTGCCAGGTTTTTCTGCTGAAATAAGCAACCAGGTTGATCAAAACAAGGCAACTCCAGCTATTTTTTCTTCTAATATGATATATCCCCTTTTTTAAATAGACATTTACAGAAGTATGTTTTGATTTTAATCAACCTCACATTTTAATTAAACAATGACATTTTTTCTCATTTGCCTTTTGTAGGAGGACCATTTTTCTCTTTATGCAGAAGTGAAGGGATGGGCTACTGTGTTTTTATAGCTGTTATCACTAAGCAGTCTATCTAACCTTGATTTTTGTAACCAAACAGACATAATCAGGCTCTTATTTAGGTTTTATGTTGATACTCTACAGCTTTGTAATAATAAAAGCAGTACTAGCTACAATAGCAATACATCTTTTTCTGGTTACAAGGATTTCTATCTGGTGCAAACATATTTTTGCCCCTCTTTTTATACCAATATCTACATTAGTAGGACAAAATTGTTCTTGTAACTTCTGAATTAAGTTAATATTGGTAGTAGAGTGTGCATCCAATCCCTCTTGGGTTTGTGGGCACAACAAGCCCAAATGAGCAACTACACTCTTGGAACAAGACAAAAAATATGTCTGCCAATATTTACAAGCAGCTTTTAAGAAAAAGAAGCCTAAAGTCACTTATAATAAGTGAACCAGGGACATTTAATGGATGGTTCCAGTAGCAATGATGAACCATGCTGGACAGGGCTCAGCTTATGCTATCACACTGTAATTAAAGAATAATCAAGACCAGTAATCCCTGTGGTCGATATGTGAAAATAACAGTATCAATATTTTCAAGATCTTATTGTGAACATTTGTTTGCAAATTGCTAAACAGAGCCAAACTCATTACTGTCCTTTTAAATGTCAAAATTCAGGATAAACAGTATTGTTTTGTTGTTGGTATGAAGATTTGTAATTTCCAGTATTTATCAGCCATATATCTGACTTTATATATCTGGATATCAGCTAGAATGTTAGCATACATGTCTCTATGTAAAATAATGTTTAACCTCAGTTTCACATTATACTGACGCCAACATTATTGCTTTCTTTTGGGGGGTAAACCCATTGTTTCCATTGTTTTATATTGTTCCAACATATTACAAATCAGGTCAGGTTTTTGCAAATGAAAATAAACTGTCACGTTAAAGTATATCCACAGACTCAACAACTCGCCAAATACCATGTGTTTACTTTTTTGCAGCCTGCTAAGTACAGATTTTGTTGTCTACTCTCACATTTTTTTAGCTGGGAGGAAGGACAAATACCCCAAAATGATTTCAAAGGCATTTAAAAGAGTTTTTGCATAAAATATCCCTTTAAAAAAGGCTTTGAGATCTCAAACCTTTGCCAAAGCATTTCCAACACTGTGAGGCAAGTTATTGTCAGAAAAGTAAAAAACACTGTCAAGAAATCTTTGAAAATTTCCACCACTAAGAATATATCACTTTTTCCTTGTGCCATGACAAACATTCCCTGAAAATGTCAGTCCTTGAAAAAAATCCTGGATCAGCCTGGATCTCCACCGAAATTGAGTCACATCTCTCTGGTGTCGGGATTAACAATCCATGGAAATTTCATCCAAATTCATTCATTTTATTTTGAGTTATCCTGCTCACAAACTAACCAACATGGAAACCAACTAACACAAAAACATTAACTCTTTTGCATTATTTATCACGTGACACCAGTGTCAGTATAAGGGCTTGATGTGGTTCACTTCGTTGTTCTGGTTTTCAATAAGGAATCACACCTAGTGTCTGGCACAGTTTTTTTTTATCACCACTGCGAGCGTAGCTGAGACTGATTCTGCCTTCCAGTTATACTGGGAAGTCGGGATTTCCAAGTTCAGAGTGGGAAATGTCATCTAGAACAGCCCCGAGTGCGGAATTTCCTACTGGGAAGTCAGGGGATCCTCACCACCCCTAAGTTGACAATCAAAGATGGCTGCCCTAGTGTAAACAGTTATAAAGCTCCCTATAATATATCATTTATTAGCACCTCTGATGAGTGTTTATCTCACTATATGAGCCGTATACACAGTATTGTTTGGAAGTGCAGCTTAAGTGTTATTTTCTTTCTTCATGTGGTATGTGCCAAGTACAACACAGGGCGTGCTAACAGTAGCCTGGTAGATCTGCAAGTTTTTCCAATTTTGTAACTGGAATGATACCTCAAATATGACATCACTCTCACTCGTCTCTTCCCAGTTCTGATTTAAATGTTACTTAGAATAAAGGTGACATGAAGACACTGCTGTTGTCAATTCTGGGATGCTGTATTACTTCCCAAACCGCTCTTCTTAAGTTGTTTCTTGTTTTGCTGCTTACGACCATTTAGGAACAAATTCAGCTCATAACTGTATAACACATTTTTTTTGCAGCTCTGTCACCTTATTTCCTCTGTTGCTGTTGTGAGGATGCATCGTAGTTTCGTGCAGCCATGTGATGACAGTTCTGCCTACCTGTTAGAGAGGCTGATACAGTCAATACTTTAATGGGAAATTGCGAAGGTAGTGTCCAAACTAGGGCTGAACGATTTGAGAAAATCTTTTCGATTTTATTTCCCCAATATTGCAATTTACACTGCAATTATTTTAATGTTCCTCATCTTATGTATTCTTAAACAAACATAAGCAGATCTTTTATAGTAAAACCAAAATGACAGTAAATGAATCTAAGGATAAAAGATTTGAGAAAAAGTGGAGAAGTAAAAAACAGAAGAAAAATAGGTATGAAATTGTAAAAACTGGGTCAAAATGGTATGAAAGCAGAAAAGGTTAATAAATAGGTGCAAAATAGGTATGAAATTTCAATAAAAAAAGGGGGGGGGGGGGATTGACAAAACAATCCAAAAAGTGGCTTAGGAAAATTGATTATGGCAGCAAAATTGGGAATCAAATTTGAAATTAAATTTCAAAACCATGTAAAAATTCCAAAAAATGGTTTTGACAGTGGCCAAAAAAGATGAATGGGGGCCAAATAGGCATAGAGTTGTAAAAACAGGGTTAAAAAAAGGTAAAAATGGTCCAAAAGTGGGAAGAAAGTGGACGAATAGAGGTAAAAAATAGGCATGAAATTGCAAAAAACTACATCACAATGCCAAAATGTTCAACACATTTTGGCCTGAACCTACTGCGATTTGAAAATTGCAACAAGCTGTATTGCGATTTAATCAAATTTGCTATTAATTGTTCAGCCCTCGTCCAAACATTGCTGGGATGGGCAGATACCACAAATGGGAAGCACCATATTTGTCTCATTAATTAAACACTAGAATCTAGCACCCCTAACTGCTAATTCAGTGAGGATTTTTTAATTGGTTTGAAGAGGTTACTGGAAGAATTACTTGATCTGTTGGCATTGTCCACATTGAGAGAGGGTGTTGGCATTGTGGGAGTGTTCCACCCAAAGAGAACATCGTCATCAGCGATCCTCTCTCTTGGTGTTGGCCTTAGTTTTACAAACATGTCTCGAGATGACTTGCACCAATAGCAAACCATTAATACGAGGTTTGAGATCATATTTCTGTCCACTGACATATCATCGCATCTCTGCTGAAGTGTGCACAGCTGCTCCCAACAGCACATCCTTTATTGTGTAACGTGTCAGAGCAAGACACTGACCAAACATGGCATCACATCAATTTATGCCCATAAAACACATCGTCTGTGTACACAAGGAGGCTGCTGGTGGAGAACTGGAGAACAATATCTGTAATAGGAAAAACAAACTGCAGCAGAGACGCTCTGAAGCCAAGTTTTAATATCAGAGCCATCTATCTCTCAGCACAAAGTCATTCTGACTCAAGCTGCCTTTTCTGTCTGTCAGTGTGATTCAGGCCTCAAAGATGTAATATTTTAGCAGTGAATTAGGGCCTGATGATGTAGCTTTAATAACTATGTAGTTTTATCTCCGTTTACAGTCTAAGTAAAAGGTGTTAAAGATCAAATTAAAGTCTGAATGAAGGTGTTTTTTCAACAGTGATTGCAGGTGTTTGCAGGAGAGATACAGTAATAGAGATTAAAGTCCTAACTGCATCAGATTCTACCGTATTAGTCTTTCAAACATTATTTTTCTTAATAAAACTGAATTATTATCTAGTTAGCTGTAGTTTGGAGCAGGGCATGCCCTGATCAGGCTTCTGCTCCAGATCCTGTTGTGTCACTGTAATAAGTGGTTGAGTGTTTGCTCAGAGGAGAGGTACAGAAAGCTCTTAAGAGGCAATGAAGCAAGGATTGTAAAGTAAAGACAACTGAATCACACAATGGGACGATTTACTGGTTACAGTAGCTTATTTATGGGAGTTAATGGAACTTTTGTAGACTGAAGAAAATCAGTCTCTCCAGAAAACTGCAAATGAAACAATAACTGTTGGCTCTTTTCCACAAGCACACCTTGGCCGTACTTGATTTGCAGCATGTTTCCACTAGCCTGGTACCTCCTAAAACAAGCTAGTTTTAGTACATACTCCACTCTGGTTCCAAGTGAGCAGAGTCGGTACTAAAAGATGAAGTCACCGACTGCCGGCTACTGATTGGTCAGACAATGTCGTCATCGATGAGTCATGAGCGCGATGACCTAGCATGCTAGCGGTAGCTACCATTAGCTTACCCTCATGCGTCTTTTCTTTGCAGCTCGATTGCTCTCGTCCTCGGCTTCATTCTGTTGTACAGCTTCCAAAACTCTCCTGTGCTTCTCAAGGGGTATTTCTTCTTGCCACCTGCAGCCTTCTTCTGCTTTCCTTTTTTACTCGGTTTGTGACAAAAAGCCACAGATTGTTGTGTCGCGCTCAAAATGACGTCACCGCAGAGCCGCTCAGCAACACTGCACCTCTTTGGGCAGGCGACTGGGGCTAATGGAAAAGCAGCACAAGGCGAGTAAAGTAAAGTAGAGTAGAGTAGGGCTAATGGAAAAGGGCCATAAGAGAAAATGAGTTTCTGAGCATTAACAGAGCTACATTATATAACTAATGTAGTTATTACGTATTGGTAATGAATGCAACAACCTTGTTTATTCTCGTTCCTAAAGAAAACCTGCATTTCCTGCTCCTTAAACCGCATTTAAACATATGCACTAGTCTTAAGGAAGCTTAAATGCCTTCTGATTTCTGACTGAATCTCAAACTCTAACTAGGGATGCATGATATTAAATTTTTTTGCAGGTGTACTATAAGGTAGGGCTGAACTCTAGTGAAAAAAATGTACACTGACTTTTGATTTTGTTCACCAGATTGCAATATTTCAACAAGCCTGAAAACTAAGGGTGCATGATATTATTGGTATGAAATTGATCAGGCTTCAAAAGCCAAATATCTGAATCAGTAGGTATGGAAGTAGCTGCAGATACTGTATGTACTGCTGATATTTTAGGCTAATTTATTAGCATTAAGTTTGGGACATTTATAAATATTTTTTTAAATTGCACTTCAAAGTTCCCCATAAAAGCAGATTTTATGTCATCAGATTATTAAACTAGTGTATTAGTGTTTGTAGCTTTTAAATGGCAATGAACCATGAATATTTATATAATAGTTATAATAAATAGAAGAATAAATATAATACATATTACTGTTCTGAGCCCAAAAACATTTTCTGTTATTTCTTATATTAGTATTAGAGTTGCACAGTCCTGTCAGTATATCTGCTGTGAATAAGTAAAATACATCAGTGTACCATATTTCTGCACCTTTTCCTCACTGCATGGTAACCTGTAACGAACAACAGTTTCATTATGTCAAGAGGGAAATGGCTGTTTTTCCTGTTTTATCTGTTTTGAATGTAAAGAGCTATGGCACTGGAAGCAATTGGTCAGTTTTTGTAATACAAAGACAAAAAATATTTATCTGCAATAATGCTTAAGAAACATCGACGTGTCGGACATCGTAAACTTCCAACACTGTGGGTTCCTAATTGGTGTCAATATTGGCCAAAATAAGTTAAGTATTAGTAATATGAATATTTATCTTACAGTAGGATATAGCATTGAATAACGTGCATCTCTGAGGAAAACTAAGTCATAAAAATGTGTTTTTCATATCTGAATATTCACTTTAAATTAAATTTCCGTTCTGCCACAGTTTGCGAAAGCTTTTGTTCACAGCTCCATGAACTCCATGTGATTGTTGTCTGTTGTTTTGATCAGTGATGATGGATGTCAGCTGATGATGATCAACTTTTGAGAAGGGAGCCTCCAGATTTACATGTAAATGCACTCTCAGGTCTAGTCTAGATTTATCAGCCTTACTTAGCTGTTTGTCTGTAGTTATCTGTTACATAAACTTCTTCATGTTTCTGCTCTTGATTGGGTTTTAAAAGCTTCTGTGAAACGAGGGCTGCTGCCTATTTCATCTGCCACTTCTATATGTTTGTAAAGTAAAGCTCAGACAGTTAAATGAATGAAAACAAGCTGTGTAAAACTGTTAAGGTTGGTTCTTCCTGTTTTAATTTTTGACATACTGACTTGCAGAATCATTCATCTGTGCAGCACAGCATTTAAAATCAGTAGTGATATGTATAAGGAGTGTCCCTATCCAATATTGATATTGGCTATTGGTCTAATATCAGCAAAATAAACTAATATCGGATTATACCGGCCTGCATCTAAAGTCTCCAAACTCAAAAGTACTCCGATACGACCAGTCCATTCAAATTTATTTTTATTTTTTATTCTAGTTGTGTAATATGCTTATGTTTAAGTTAAACACAGTGGTTATTTTGCAATTTTACAATAAATGTTTTTGTTTTTACTGGATTTCTTGAGGTTACTTTTCAAGGTCTTGTAATTCCCTAGTCCATACTACAAAGTAATTAATAACAGTCTGTTTGATTCCTGCTGATATCGTATCAGGTCAATATCCGTATCGGCCAATACTCAAGGCTGCGATATCGGTATCATATTGGAGTTGAAAAGGTTGTATTAGGACACCTCTGGTGAGTATTTGCATGGTTGCTGCTGAAAAACTGTGTTGGCCAACTTTGATCCAGGTCTTTTTTGTTTACAGAACATATACATGAATCAACAAGTGGTACTTATCTCAATAAAATCTTTCCAATTTACTAGTATTAATTTTGTTGACTTATTTTCGTCATAGTTTCGTAAACAACCGTTTTACCCCTGACGAAAAAACTGAATTAGCTGACATTCATCAACAAATAAACACTAGACTCAAAAGTTTGACAGGCTTAATCCAATCAGACCTAATCTGGTCATGTAGAAAGTAGAGACAAGTTAGGAGTATATCCTATCACAGCTGCCTTAACTCGGTGGTGGTGGGATAAGTTGTGGAGCGATCCAATCAGAGCTGCTCTCTTTATGAATTGATATACTCATGTAGAGCAGGTTCACTGTTTGTTGTCAATTCTGGTATTGTAATTGAGATGTTCTGCCAGGTAGCCTAAAAAAAAGGTGACTGCATTTCATACAAAAGGAACATTTGTTTCTGTTCAATTAGACATTCAGACTTTAATAGCATTCAGTAAAGGGTTATTAGATGTTTCATTTTATTTAAGTGTAAAACATGACTTCTGAAATTCAAGGAAACCTAAAAATGCCTTTCCCTTTTACACTTCAGTTTAAGTTTGCAGTAGATTTCATCGACTATAATGTGAAATCTCATCAACTAAAACTAGACTAAAATTACATCAATTTAAATCACTAAATTTATGACTAAAACTACAAGCTATTTTAGGCCAAAGACTAACTAAACTTTATGAAAAGTACTGTCAAAATTGGCACTGCAATTTACCTTTCTTGCATCAAAGCTTTGCCGCGTCATCTTTGTGCCCCAAGCTTTTTTTTTTAGCATTTGTGCTAGTGTGTTGGCGTGTTTATGCTATTCAGCATTACCGATAAAAGCCCATTAGCAGCACAATCTGTATCACAGTTCTGACGTCTTCTCTGCTTGTGTACAGGGCACCACGTCAACTGAAACAGAGCATTTAATGTTGCAGTGTAGAGCCGATAAATGAGAGCAGCAGTTGATCATACTGTTGCCAAAACAGGAAAGAGAGGATGAGATTGGATTTATTGCTGCTGAATCATTAGTCAGAAGACAAGGATTTTATTGTGCTTGTTTGGCCACAGTTCGACATAAAGGAGGGAGGAAACTTCTGATATCTTGGCATGGAGATCAAACACTAGCTGCTTCCCCCTCGTAACACAGACGTGCTCAAGGAACGTCTGTGCAGGTTTTCTAGTCTTTAGTTTGTACTGTTTTGAGCATCCACTTTCGAACATATGGCTAAGGTTCAACATCGCAGGATAAATCAGGTTTTAGCCTTAACCCACGCCTCATTTTTTTGGTCATCCAAAGATTATAAACCATAAGTGAGGGCTGGAATGTAGATTGACCGGTAAATAGTCTTCACTCTTCGCTTGGCTTGGCTTCCTCTACATCACAGATTTATTACTGACGCTGCACCAATCCTTCTGTCATCTCACGCCCTGTTGTAAACAAAACTCCAAACCAGAAACAGCACCTCTTGATTGAATCTCCAGTTATAATAGCTTCATTTAAGCAAACTGAATTTATGGGTTTTCCATTTTTTGTGGCAATAAGTGGATCAAACCGCTCACCAATTAAGAGTCGTCTGTTTATTGAATGACAAAACCATTTGCTCATAGTCTAGCTCTGGCTGTAAGCGGCTGATTATTGTTGGTGCTGGGTAAACATGTGATTTCAACATGTTAAGGAGAGAAGCTTTTTATAGCGTAGGCCACACAGCGTGCAGCTTTGAAGTTTGACGGTAGCATCTTTTTTAGCAACCCTAGATGTAGTTTCCACGAGGGGGGGTTGGAGTGTTGCAAAGTGGAAGGAGCTATTTTTGGCGTCCCTGGTTCTCAAAGTAAAAGTCATTTATCCGAAAGACCTTTTACACGGATTCATTGAGATATTTTTACAGTTAAGGCCTCTTAAGAAATCTGACTTAACCTGTTCAGCCCCTTTTTTGAGCTTTCTGCTCGGAAATGACATATTCAAAAGGAAAGAGTGAATCTCTGCAAGCAAAAGGTCTGTTTGAATAACTTTGGTGTCATAATAAAAGTAGCACTTAAAACCACATCTGGACAAATATCTTACCAGTATATGTGTTATTGGGGCAGAGTAAATGAAGATAGAAGTCAGAATAATTTGAAAATTTCATCCTCACATAAAAAAACACATTTTTATTTCTGTAAATTTCTCTTTGGAATGATGCTGATGCAGAGCAAAATTAAAGAGGTTTTACAACAATATGGTCAGGCGAGGATTTTGACAAATAATTCAGTTTTTCTTACTTTTTTGTTGGAGAGCTTGAAGGCATTCCTGAAATCAGGAACTTTGGGGCTGAAGAGGTTAAAAACTTACAGCTCCCTTCACGCTTTGATTAAAAGTTGAGGCTGTAGGCCGGCGTCCGAAAAACTACAACTCCCAAAGAGCACTTTGGTAAGAAACCTCTCCAACACCAAGCAAAAATCAAAATGCTAAATTTGACACCTATGAAACTACTGATAAATAGGTGGTGATTCCTCAACTAGGGTTGAACAATTTAGGAAAAGATCTTGCTGCGATTTTTCTGGCAGATATTGCGATTTCACAATTTTCTTCAAATCAAGCCTCAGTGCAATATTCACTATGTTTACAGACTAGACAACAGTAAGGACATCAGTGATCAAAAGTATAGAACACATTATTCATCATCTAATATTGATGATAAATAATCTGTTATCATTATTTAAGGGATACTCCATCTTCTACTCCTAAGCAGAGGCTCTGTGTTGTTGTGTCATCCGTGAACAAGTCGACTCTTTTAAGCTACTCATTTAAGGGAACAATTAGAGCCGATTTGCACTTGTGAGTAAACCGTTCATTTGCGAACCATTCTTAAATGTAGATTGCCTGCTAATGTGTAAAATAGTTGACACAACAGATACCAGGTCAGTCAAGAGTGCTTGAAAAAGATGATTGCGTTGTCTGAAATTGCAATTTCGATCCACCACAAATGATAAATCTTTCAGCCCTACCTCAAACATTAACTGAAGCACTAGCTCTTGTTTTTTTAACTCCTACAATTGCGACTCTCACGCATGCAGCCCTTACATTTTTATTGAGGGGAACCAAACCCTGAACATTTCCTACATTTTACTTCTGTTTAGTGCCTGTTTTGAGAAAAATATCAGAGGACATCAGAGTAAATTGAGAGTTATATCTTCTTAGCTTTGGTGTTCTGTCAGTGGCTTAGTTTGGTGGTACAATGGCTCTACCATTAACTGTAAGGTTGCAGGTTTGGGCCCAGCTCCAGCTGTCACATGGTGATGTGTCCTGAGACATCTTCAGGGTTATGCATGTATGAACAGGGTTTACTTTTAATTTTCAAGTACAGGATGAATGCAGAGTTGTTGACAACATGGTGCAGAGCTTGACCGACCAATTACTAAAGACTAGACTTGCTTACCAGCTCCAGCAGTGTTTCAGACGGACTGATGAAACAGGTGGATCAGGTAATTTAGTTTTAATTATTGCTTTTTTTCTAAAACATCTTAGTTTTAGTCATATTCTAGTCATCTAAAAATAGTCTTAATTTTAGTTTTAGTCGACCAAAATATAAAGCGTAAAGGGTAAAGCATTTTTTATGTTTTACACTTTGATAAAATGAAACATCTAATAACTCTTTATTCAATGTTAGTAAAGTTTAGATGTCTAAATGAACAGAAACAAATGTTCCTTTTGTGTGAAATGCAGTCACCTTATTTAGGCTACCTGGCAGAGCATCTCAGTTACAATACCAGAACTGACAACAAACAGTGAACCTGCTCTACATGAATATATCAATTCATAAAGAGAGCAGCTCTGATTGGATCGCTCCACAACTTATCCCACCACCACCAAGCTAAGGCAGCTGTGATTGGATGTATTCCTAACTTGTCTCTACTTTCTACATGACCAAATTAGGTCTGATTCGATTCAAAACTTTTGAGTCTTGTGTTTATTTGTTGAGGAAAATGTCAGTTCGTTCAGTTTATGTCCATGGGCTCATTTTTAGTGGGGACTGTCTTGTTTTTGTCAGGGGAAAAAGGTTGTTGATGAAAATAAGTCAACAAAATCAACCCTGAAATCATGAACTCCACCAGTTAAATTTCTCAAGAATCCTGCGAGTAAATGCTGCGTATTGAAAGTCTGATTTCCAGCATGGCCGCCACCCTTAATAGTCAGTTATTGTGCCAGTTGTAGTGATTGTGCCGAGTCAGCCGGCCACTGTAAACCTTGAGAAGCCGAGGGAAAAAAAACGATGCCAGCGAGAGGTCAGTAGGTTTATGTGAGAGTAGGTCTGGCTGCAGGGTGAAACGATCAAAGCAGCAAAGTGCTCCTCCCTGCTTTCAACCAGCTTGTCTCAGGTTTCCTCAGCCTGCTGCTCCGAGCTCTGCTATTGGCCTCTGCACATAACACCACCCAGTCAGGAAGTTCAGAAAAGAAACGACTGACGGACTGATCTTACCTCCAGGCAAGTAGGTTAACATGGGAGGTGTGACCAGTCTGCAACTCAAGCTCCTGTTTGTTTTTTTACCTATATCAAGGATCACTAATGTTCTCCCTTTCAGTCTCAAACACATGATGCTGGTCTTACATTTTGATGTTTGCATGTTCAGCCTGTACGTCCTCTAGTTTACTCGGAGACGTATGTAACAGCTGCAGATTCAGTTCATTATATTCCAGTGTTTATGTTGCTGCACGCCTCCTCATACGGCTCCGTGTTTCCTAATTGAAGAGGCTCCATATTGTGTCTATTTATGTATACCTCCATGGAAACAGTTTGTCGAGCTTATTAGTGTCTCCTTCGGCGTGGCAAATTGTTGTCATTGCCAATTAAGCCCCCGGTTTCTGGATTCACTCTTCACACCACATCCTGCACGTTCAACTTTGAACACAAGGATGTGAAAGCACAAGAAAGAAGTGACTTTGCTTTTAGCTCGGCTCTGCGGTTCATTAGCCTTGAACAGTTCCCACCATCCCTCTTATATATGCGTCCATAGGAGGAGAATCTGTGCATTAGAGGAGTTATTGTTGGCCAGAGTCCGTCCTCCATTAATAAGATATTGAGGATGGCAGATGCTTTTGAGTCCTCACAGTGATTTGTTTGGTTATAGAGCAATCATTGGAGTACATTATATTATTTATTTACATCTGTACCCCCAAATTTAATAACCATCATAGAGGAGTGGCTCTACATAATCCAGCAAAAAATAATAATTTGCTTTTTAAAATTGCATAAGTGTTGAATTTAAAGTAGGGGAAATTTCTGACGGACTAAATCCAGTCAGACCTAATTTGGTCACGACATAAAAAATGCCTAACACTTTACACTTCATATTTTACTCGACTAAATTTACGGTAGATTTCATCAACTAAAATGTTGTGAAATTTCATCAACCAACAGTAGACTAAAATTAAAGGATAAGTTCGGTTTCTACAGCTTTCACATTGTTTATAGAATGAAGTAGAACAATTTACTCACCCAGAAGGCTTTCCTGATCCAAACAGTGCTTCTGGAGATATTTAGATCCAAAATCGAGCAGTGAACATCCGTATAATGGTAGCACACAGGGCATGTATAGCGCCACTCCTAAAACTGCATTAAAAACTCATTAGTTTCACCAATATTTCATCATGGTCCGCTCAGGCTACTCCTCCAAGACAGTCCACCCATGTTTTTATGACTGTGCTGACCTCTGAACTGAAAACTTTCTTTAAGGCTGCCGCGCTTCATTGTGTTGAAGAAGAGTCCTTGTGCCATCGTCAGGTGAATGCACTACCTGGTAGAGAGACAAAAGCTGACGTAAATAAAAGCTGAGACCAGATAGTTAATCCTGAGGTGACTGTGTGCAGTTTAATTCAGTGTTATTTTAGACTTGACCTTAACTCACCTTTTTCTCTGACTCTAGAGTAGCATAAAATAGGGACAGCCTGCATCTTAACCTCTGAATGTGGACACACTGATCTTGTTGGGGCAATCTCTGAAGCCTTTTGTTCCTACCACCTAAAAAGCCAGCACAGAGAAGGGATCGATTAAACTGCTAAACCTCACTGACACTCACGTTAAAGGTGAATCAGCCTTGATATTTCTGACTCTTCCATCGATCTGATGGAGTGACTTAGACATTCTGGTGCTGGACATTTAAGTGGTGACCAGTGGATGTGTTTAACCTGAAGCCTAAGTAGATACAGTGGCTTTGAGTCCTCATATTACCTGAAGAGAGTCGACTATTTGCTCTGCAAAGGCAGGATATGAAGGTGCTGTAAAGGTGCACCAGGCCAGAGGGCCATCTGTTCAAGACCTGAGAGATTTATAACCCGACAGCCTGACACAGGGCTGCAGGTCTTAATGATTATACAGACATTAAATATAAGGCCAGATTTAGTTAGCACACAGAACTCATACTAGGGCTGGGTATTTCCAGCAATTTCACGATATGATACGTATCCCGATACTAAGGCCACAATACGATGCGTATCCCGATACATGTAAATTTTGAACATTGACTACGCTTTAAGCAAAATTCTTGACAAGTTTAGTTTTTTCTTATAAGAAGAAAAAGAACAAGGATGAGTTTAAAGTGGTTCTACAACTTGAGAGACATAAATTCAGATCCTCAAAGATGGTAGACCTAAGCTCAAATTTAGAACATATGCTTCATTATGTAGCTCATCTTCTACCTTGAACTGTGCCACTGTTAACATTACCCAAAGTGTATTTACAACATCTGTCAAAATATTTAGGCCGTATCGATTTTGTAGAATCCGTATCGATACACGTATCCCAAAGGAGTGCGATACGACATTTTGCGGTATCGATATTTTGAGCACAGGCCTAACTCATACTAAGTATGAGTTAGGCCTGTTGCTTAAATCACAAGGCATTTCCTTCTTACTTTGGTATTTACCTCCATCAGGGCTACACTGATGTTCTTGTAGTCTTGTCAGTGATGGACCTTTTTAGGGTCCTGCCGTGGAGGATGTAGTCACACAGGGCTGAGTGCTTAACGAGGGGCAGTTGGTGGTTGAAGGAGGGCAAATCAGCCAGCAGATTTGTCGTGGACAAGGAGTAGGCCAGCTGCTTTGCAAACAGTTGTGACACAGCTCGTCTTTTTCTATTATTTTGCCATGTTGTTTGCAGCGTGGAGCTGATGGTGTTTCCACAAAGCGGCTTTGCCTGTCCTCCATGTGAAACTTTCTGTTGTTGTTGTTGGATATTATATTTCAATATGTGTATTCACAGTGGCAGTATGAATTTTAACCTCCATGCTTGATCGGCTATTTGAATCTGCCAGTAGCCTTAAGATAAGGCTCTCAGGGGTCTTGCAATTTGTCCAGAAGACTGAAATTGTAACCTGACACACAAGACAGACAGTTCCATGTATCCACCATGGGAATATTTTCAGAGGGCAGAACCTTGGAAAACAACAGCAGCTAAAGTCATAGTATGACGTAGCAGCTAGACTCTGTTGTTAGCTGTCAGCTTAAACTACGTTTCAGTCCTTAGGCTATCCTCTTACATTAAAGTATACAACAGATGTATCATTTACTAGGGATGTCCCGATCCGATATTGATATCGGTTAAAAAAACAAATATCGGATTATATCGGCCTGCATCCTAAATCTCCGATATCAGCACTCCGATACAAGCAGTCCATTCTAATATATTTATTTTTTATTTAATTCAGTTGTAGACTATGCTTATGTTTAAGTTGAACACAGTGGTTATTTTGCAATTGGTGAAATATGTTTTTGTTTGATTTATTGAGGTCACTTTTCAGGGTCTTCTGATATTTTTTATTCATGTTGTTCTAATTGTACTATATTCTTATGTTTAAGGTTAAAATTTATTTAACCTATTGGTTAATAACAAATGGGTCAGTTTTTCTCATACCTACTATTGCTGCCTACTGTTCTCTGTTTGAGTAATCTGACCTGATCAAGCCTTTTCTTACAGTCCATACTACAAAATAGGTAATAAAAGTCTGTATGATTCCTGCTGATATCGTATCGGATTGATATCGGTATCGGCCAATACTCAAGGCTGCAATATCGGTATCGTATCGGAGGTGAAATAGTTGTATCGGGACACCCCTATCATTTACCACATATATGTGAGCATGTAAATGGTAAATGAGCATATTTCACCTGGTATCACTGAGTAACCATGACAACCATAGGTGATCACCAACTTCCCAGCTTCTCTGATTTGATTGTCCATGAGAAGCAACCAGCAGAGACACGATTATCACAGCGGGGTTTGGAGTCCTTCGCATCTTTTTTACAACTGAAGGGGCCAGTTGGTGGATCAAACTCTTACCGTAAACAATCAGGGGAAAAGCAACAACAGGATTTCCCATATGATAAGCTTTAAGTGACTTTCTTTTTTCTTCTTTAAAGAGCTTGAGTCCATTTCTGATAAAACTGCAGATATTGCTGCATCCACAGAGACAGCTTGAGAAGTCGCCATTGTTTTCAAACAAGCAGTCTGATTGGATCGTCCAGCTCTTTGCCGTAAAGTCATAGGAGATTGAAGCTTGGCATGATGGATCTGTGTGATTTCGCATAATGAATCAGGCAGGTCCATCTGTGCTGAAGTGTTACTGAAATAGGAATGAATCTGATAAACTTAACCTGTTGTATTGGACCTTCTAGAACATTCCCAGGGTCATTTTAGAGAGCTGAAACGTTCAGGAAAAGGTCAATTATTCGTCTGGTTTAGTTACTTCTGCTGTTTGTACATCTCTTCATAAAAAGTGGACACATTTTGTAATCATTTCTGTCTCATGTCTCCAGAAATGGTTGAGTCGATGAAGAAGGTGGCCAGTATGGACGTGGAGCTGACGGTCGAGGAGAGGAACCTGCTGTCTGTAGCGTACAAGAATGTGATCGGAGCCCGGAGAGCGTCCTGGAGGATAATCAGCAGCCTCGAACAGAAAGAAGAAAATAAAGGCGGCGAGGACAAACTAAAGATGATCCGGGAATACAGGAAAACGGTGAGACACTGCTGCTGTCCCAAATTTATGACAGGGTAATAGGGTTTGGAGGTATGACCAAAAAATAAATACCAGCACTCGATTTGTGAATTTAATCCATTTTTTTCCTTTCAAAAGAAAAAAAAATATTCCCGTGACACAAGTGACATGAATCAGGTTTCCCAAACCCAAACCAAACATAATTTTCCTCTCACAGTTCAAATGTGTTCCATAAAACGTTGATTATGTAGTTGAAACATAAGCAAGTTTGTCTACATAAACACTGAGGATTGAGCTGTTTTCATGGAATATTAACATGAAACAAACTTTAATCTCATTTATAAAACAACAGAAGCCTGTAAAAGTGCTTGTGCAAAAACTGACAGGGCTTGTCAGTATGAAAACTACATTTTCAGTATTTATACTTTTCAAACAACTTATATTGGGAGCAAGTAAAGAAAAAAAAATCTCAAAGTAATTCAAATTATTCGATATATTTCCCATCCCTAAGTGTTAACCAGAATATATATTTAAAGTGTTATATTTGTTTCATCTTTCCCTTCTTCCAGATTATTTCCCTCCTTTTGTCATGCTGAACTCTTATCCTCACAGTCAGTGAATATTTCTGAAACTTGCATTATTCTCCAGAGTCCAATTTAAAGTTTTAGTGGAAAGTTTTGTAGCTGAATGGTCGCTCCTCTTCTGCTTGTTTTGCACTTGCCAGGCTGAAGTCGTGAAATCAAATTAGACAGCTGCAATCCTTCAGTGACGCCTGCAACAGATTCCAACCAAACATTAACGGGCTTCTGTGATTTTTGGACGACATCTCGATCGTCTCTCTGGTTTCGTTTAACTTCATTTGGTCACTTTTTTCCTGCCCTGGTCCAAGTTTTATTTCTCATCCTACAATATTGGGAATTAAGCACACTGCTGAAATTCAATCTCCAGTTTATTTGAGTGAAAGTATTTGAAGATTGAATGATTTATTTTGATCATGTAAATGACACCCTCAAAACTGTTAGAAGCACAAATGAGTGATAATATAAAAAAGAAAAGAAAATGAGACAATGGCAGAATCTGCAATATTTCTAAGCCTCCGCTAACATGAGCGAAAAGTAAGTGGCTGGTTTATTCTGATTTTAGACCTCCGCCAAGCACAGTTCCCAGACTGTGATCCGGATCAACACCAAAATTGAATCACTTCTTCCTTTTCCCATGATGAGCATTTCCTGAAAATTTCATCAAAATCCATCCTTATCTTTTTGAGTTATTTTGTTCACTGACAGACAAACAAACAGACAGACAAACTCTCCCGAAAACATAACCTCCTTGGCGGAGGTAATAATTCCCTGATGATGTATACGTTCATTATGCTTTAAATTAATTCCAGCTGTTCTGTGCATAACTGTTCCCTTGTCCTGTTGCGGTGATGCACGGGATGCCGACGGGAACAGGAAGGCCACTTCTCACCATCACAGCCGTGAAACGCCTCCGCTGTAGAGCCAGCTGTGGCTGCAGAGCCTCCGGCCATGCCACGGCGCTGTGAGAATCCAGAGCCTTATTTAGCGGGGTGTTTTTGTGGTGCATTGAAAATTCTCAAAACAAAGCGGAATGCAGACCGATGTCAGATTTTTTCGCGGGAGTCCGCTAATGTGTGTTTTGGTCAAGTAAAAACAGGGCCTCGCCTGAGCAGAGGGATCGCAGATGAGCAGGAGCGGAGCAGGAGGGGGGGTTTAGTGCGGATGCCCTGGACTTCTGCTACACAGAAACACTGCTGTAGGGTTAATTTCTGCCCTAAACCTTGTGATAGGACCCAAGTTGTTCCATCCCGGAATATCGCTTTAAAAATGTGAACCTTTTTAACGTTGTAGCATCCAGGTTGGACGAGGTTTCCCTGACAGAGATGCTAAAGACACTGAACTGGAGTTTTTCTCCCGGTAAACAAGATGCTTCTTCATTCGATCTAGTAAGGAGTGGTGTACTTCCATCCTTTAGGAAATCTGATTTCCATATCCAGCAGGCAAGACGCCAGCGGTGCTTTTTGGCAGCTCTTTTCTAAACTCTCCTCCACTGACCTCTCCGCTTTTCTAGGAAACGGTGAGGCTTCACAGCCCACCGACACCTGTCTGGGTGAAAAAATGAGGTAGGCTGCAGCCATGAGTCAGCTTTAAATCAATTTCTCTTCACTTCTGCTGCACACCAGCTCCAGCTCACTGATGAAACCACCGTGTTGATTTAGGAAAAGGAGAGATTTCAGTCGACTTTCTGTGGAGTAACAGCCAGCTTATGAAGCTGCCATTAATGACCAGTCACGTTGACACTGCTGCTGTGGACTTCTGCTGGCATGTGTGTTTGTCGAGGTTTGTCCAGAGACTCAGCATTTGGGATATTAAATACCAAGGCTCTGCCACAAAAGACATTCAATTGAGCCTTATTGAATTTGAATTTATTTTGAAAATGTTTGAAAAGAAATAAAAAACACATGCAAAAACAACAAGGAATGAAGGAGTTATAGACATTTGAAAAGGAGTAGAAAGAAGTGCATACTTTTTGAATTTCTTCCCCCTTCTTACTGTTTTTCATGGGTCATATAAAAATCTGCTTTGCTTTAACATCTATGCAAATATATCATGCATGTGTTCACTACAAAACATATAATCTATATAAATATGTTAACCACAAACTTCTCTATAAATACAATTTGAACCTATGCACTCGTACTCATACACAGGGCTTGAAAATTTACTTTAACTTTGAGAATTATTTCAAACAAATTGAGGAAAAAGTTGTAAATTGGTGGGGGAAAAACTGGGATTTCATATTTAGGTCATATCACCCAGGCCTAGATGAAACCACAATGGGATTTTCAATTTAAGATTTAATTGCTACAGGAAGTGTTTTTGTTTATTTATGGAATTTCCAAATATATAATTTATTTATTTATTTATTCCGCTTTCTTTCAGCCCCTATTATTACTGTTGTTGTTGTTTTTTTGTGCACTATTACTGTTGCTATTTTTCTCTTACTTTGATTTCTCAGACACATTTACTCATTTACTGTGCAGGTACATCACACTCCACACATAAATACACACTTACCCACAGTCCCCTCCTTGTTTTGTTGTTGTAAGTCATATACATTATTGTGTCTGTTTGTTTTGCATGGTCTTGTTCAGTAAAGGGAAATAAACACAATGGGATTTTTCAGTTTAAGAGTGAATTACTGTAAATGTAAAAGAACACTGTACTTATCTGGCACAAGGTCCTTAAAAAATCCAAATAGATATTGCAGAAGGAAAAATATTGCTGTGTCATTTTTCCCAGTAGCACAGATTCTGACCGTCTGAAACCCTGACTGCTTTACTGGGGTGTTTTCAGATATCTGTCCAAGTCTGCTGTGCTGGGTAAAGGAAACATCCCACGAGTGCTCTTTGATTTTCCAGACATGTCTCCGTATATCGATGTTGGAAATGTCAGATTAAAGCGTCTGACGCCGTCTGCCACCGCCCTGACAAATGCCTCCACTGAGATTGCCCCTCAGATGCTCTGTGTATCTTTTCCACTTTTAAACATCGTTTCTGTGGCGGTAGACAGAATTTTAGGAAAAGATCGATACTTGGACAAAAATAGAGGAAATATTGATGTTTTTTAAATTAGTCACAGCCTCACTCCACACTGTGGACTCTCTCTGCTGTTGAATCTTAGCTTTGCGGTAAGAAAAATGGCCTTGAAATTCCACCAGACATTCGTTTTTTAATATTCTGTTCGAGTCTGATGTAAGCTGTGTTTTTGTGTTTTGGCTCTGCAGGTGGAGAAAGAGCTGAAATCAATCTGCAACGACATTCTGGATGTACTGGACAAGCACCTCATCTTATCTGCAGTCACGGGAGAGTCAAAGGTTTTCTACTACAAAATGTACGTGTCCTTAACAATCTCATATTTATCTGCAATTAACAGGACATATTTGGACTGATGGAGAGACTTTTACTTTATGTTAAATGTTTTAAATGATTTAAGATGTTCAAGTCTTGTGAAAAAGCCAGGTCCATAGGCTCTGACAGGCCAACAAACAGCAAAGAAGCTTTGAGTGGTTTATTTCTTTCTACAGAATGAATCTTAAACCACAAGCTTAAAGCTACATCATTGATTCAGTGCATCTGCAGACCAGTACATCCTCTACAGAGATAAACTCAAACACCACTATCATGACAAACATTTGACTTTGTATCTTCTCAAAGTGTTTGCTGTTATTCAGAAATCATCATTATTTCAATGAAAAACAAACTGTTGAGGCTCATCTAACACCCTGTTGAAGGGATGCACCATATTTCTTTTCCTTTTCGTGTCTTGCCTCACTCCTGAGTCCATGACAAGCAGAAAGATGCCGTTCTTTTGACTTTGTGTGCAGTAACAAGAACAGACATGGGCAGGGCTCGCCCACTGCTAATTACAGAGTTTCCACGCACCCTAGAAAACCTGGAAAATGATTGACCAATTTTCCAGTTATGGAAAACGTAGAAAATGAGGGGAAAAAGTAAACTGTCCTGGAAAATATTTACCTTCCTTGTACCTTATTAGTGAGAAAAATCAAACAATGGAAAAGTAAAAAGTTGGTAACTAATGCACACTGGCCATAAAATATGATTAAATATAAAGCAAGTTAAGGAATAAAATCTAAGAGCTCAAAAGAATGATGACAGTTAGACCTAATAAAAATGGCTAAATAAAATTAAAGCTACTTAAACAGTAAATCAGCAAAATATAGTAAGCAGAGTAAATAAAGATAATAAATATGCATGAACTATAAATATATTATAGTAAGACACTTCATGAAAGCCAGACTAAAAAATAGCTAGCAGACATTGTTCATGCCCGAGAGTTAGAAATAAATAGATTTTAAGTTGAGTATGATACGGTGGAGCTAGCTAGAAATATTGGGGAAACGTCCTGGAAAATGATTTCTACAGAAGAGTGGGAACCTTGAATTAGCTTAGCTCAAACAGTGGGAGTCAATGGGTAGTTTTAGCCTGCCTCTTCCTACAGTCATCAGACAAACTCTTCACAGTTCTAAACAGTCCTGTGTGCTTTTTGTGACTCATTTTTTTAACTGCACTATGTACATGATCTATTTTTAGACCAAGATTAGGACTTTATGTAATTTTCAAAAGAAAATGATTGACTTCAGTGTTGAATAGATAGCATTTTTTTGTTTAGCTTTAGTTTTAGTCTTTATGCCTAAAACATGTTTTAGTTTTAGTCATAGTTTAGACATCTAATTTTTTTTTCATTTTTATCAAATGTACGTTGATGAAATTTACTGTAAGTCAACTAAACTATGAAGTGTAAAGAGTAAGGCATTTTTAATGTTTCCTTAAATTTCTGGTCATGTTTTGCTCTTGGATAAAATGAAACATGTAATAACCCTTCATTGAATGTTCGTAAAGTCTGAATGTCTAAATGAACAGAAACAAATATTGCTTTTGTGTGAAATGCAGTCTCCTTCATTTAGGCTACCTGGCAGAGCATCTTAGTTACAATACCAGAACTGACAACAAACAGTGAACCTGCTCTACATGAATATATCAATTCATAAAGAGAGCAGCTCTGATTGGATCGCTCCACAACTTATCCCACCACCACCAAGTTAAGGCAGCTATGATTGGATAGATTCCAAACTTGTCTGTACTTTCTGTATGACCAAATTAGGTCTGATTGGATTAAGTCAGACATTTTTGTCTAGTTTTTATTTGTTGATGAAAATGTCAGTTAATTTAGTTTTGTTTTTGTCCGTGTGCACTTGCTTGTATTAGTTATTGTCCAGTTCTCGCCTGGGGGGAAAATGGGTGTTGATGAAAATAATTAGCCAACAAAGTTAACACTGGTTTGAGCCCTGACCATCCTGCCTCATGTCAGGTGGATTCTTTTGTCTTACCACGCTGTTTTCTGTGTCCAGGAAGGGAGATTACCACAGGTACCTGGCAGAGTTCGCCACAGGCAACGACAGGAAGGAGGCGGCAGAGAACAGTTTGGTTGCGTACAAAGCTGCTAGCGACATCGCCATGATCGAACTCCCTCCAACGCACCCCATTCGCCTGGGACTGGCCCTTAACTTTTCAGTTTTCTATTATGAAATCCTCAACTCGCCAGACCGTGCCTGCGGGTAGGTGTGACCATACTGATGTTACTGGTGCTCTCTAATGTAAAATTTAACCTTTACAGCCCCAAAGTACCTGATTTTAGGAATGCCTGTATGCTCTCCAACCAAAACATAAAAAAGTGAACTATTCATGTAGAAATACAGTCATGCTGCACATAAACAGGAAAAACTCAGTCATATGAAAATTTTACCCATAATTACATACAACAAACACAATTGAAACATCAAGCAGTTAAAGTAAAACACAAATCCAAATCTGAAGGGCGCCACCTGGTGAAAACTGACATCACACTCGACACATTTTCACCTACAGCGAGCTACAAACAAACAAGACATCTCTGGAAAGCTGAGACCGAGACCTTTCTAAAGACGACCAAAACTCAGGAGATAGGCGAGATACAGCCCTTTGTATTTTACTGTCTTTGGGCTCGATGGAGGTGTCACATCATCAACTAGAAAAGCACAGACCTCCACCAGCGCCACAGTCCTCACCCATATTGTGATTTTCACCATAAATATTAGTCCTACCTTTATTTCATCTGAATGTTTAGGTTCCTTGACCATGAAAATATATCATTAGCAATTGAGTTCATGTATTTTAGTTCAGTAGTTATTCAGGAAAATTTGAGTTTTGTCATGGCGGATCTAGACGCTGATCCGGATCACTCCCAAATTCTAATCATTTGTTCCTTGTCCCAACGCGGACATTTCCTGAAAACTTCATCAAAATCCTTCCTCATCTTTTTGAGTTATCTTGCTAAAAGAGAAACAGACAAACTAACAAAAAAAAACAGACACTGGCTATAACATGACCTCCTGGCAGAGGTAAATATTAGTCATTAGGCCTATTTATAGGTATTTTTGAGTAAAAAATGCCAGAACAACGATCCAGAAGAGTTCATTACATGGAGAATGTGCTACATATACATTTAATACACTTTATTTATTACATTTCTTTATTGTTTGACAAAATACATCTTATTTTGTCCTTTGGCTCATTATGCATTGTTTGTCAAAATTATGGCAAGAACCTCATGATACAGTATGTATCAAGATACTTGGGTCACAATATGATATCACAATATATCAAGATATCACAATATTGTGATTTATTACAATATTCCACAGTTAACTAAGAAAAGGCGATTATGTAAATCACACAATATTTCTCAAAACTAAGTACAAATCGAGTCAAAACTATTTGAAAACAACTTTTCCATTTTATTGTTTTGAAATGTGTCAAATGCAGTGTTACATAAATACACTTAACTTGAAAACACAGAGTGCATCAAGTCACTTAAACTAATGTTGCAAAGAAGTTATTCTTGTTTTCACTTTAGCAGTGTGTTGAAACCTAACCTGCAGTGCAGCTCAAACTGTGACTGAAAACATGAGTAACAAAGAGCTTTAAGTTACTGACAGCACAACAGGAAGTACAAAAAAACTGAACTGAATAGACTGCATAAAAAACCTGTGAATAAATATTTATAAATTGTATTTTACTTCCAACTCTGATAAAAAAAGAGTTTTTATTTTCACAAAAAATCAATATTAATATTTTAAATATTGATATTATATGGAGGTCAAAATATTGCTATATCGATAGTTTTTCACTCCTATAGTCAAAATCCTCACCTCATCATATTGTTATTAAACCTCTCTTAATTTTGCTCTGCATTGCTTTATAACAATAGTCCTTTGCAGAGATGATGTAAAAATATTTTATTATTCATTTTTACAGCCACTCTAGCAACATTTCCAAGAGATATGCACAATAAAAAAAGGATTTTTGTTTAAGGCGAGGATGTCTAATTATTCTGACTTCTGTCTTCATTTACTCCGCCCCAGTAACACATATACTAACAATTACACATCTGGACTAATCTCTAAAGTGTTACTTTTATTGTGACTCCAAACTAATTCAAATTAATTCAGGTAGACCTCGTGGTTGCAGAGATTCACTCTTTTCTTTATGAGTATGTCATTTTTGAGCAGAAAGCTTAAAAAAATGGGCTGAACAGATTAAAAAGGAAAGAATAACCACTGTTCGACTAAAGTTTGGTGAAAATGGAGTTTATTCAGTTATGCTCTTGTTACTCAGGTGTTGGAGGTCATCCTGAATCATTTAATGTAATAAGTTTGTTTGTTTTCCACAGTCCTGCAGAAATACTCTTAAACTCTGCAGCTTTACTGAAAAGTGTCCTTCAGTCTTATTGTTTTGTTCTTACGCTGCACTGGGTTTCTTAAATGGAAAAGCAGCTGTTTTTAGGCAAAAGCTCAGATGAAGTGACTCTGCACTCACGCCCAGTGCCAAACAGAGACAGAAAAGGTCACCCAGTAGCTCGAGAACAAAGACAAGAATGTAGAGGGAGGAAGACGGACGATTCTTCTCAAGAAGCAAAAGAGGAATAAAAGCAGCACCAAAGTTTGACTCAGCTGTGGACTTGATCAATCCCAGAAGATCTGAAAGGTCTTTTCAAACTCCATCAATAAATTAATATTAAATAAGACAATTTACGGCACAGAAATGCAATTTAAAATGAAAAAGGTGAAAGACAAAACAGATTGATGTTCGATCTTCTCGGCCTGTTTTATTTCTTAAACCAACCCGAGAGTCTGAACATTATTTATGTAAGAATGCTCTTTTGCTGTGAAGTTTTCCTCTTCTTTTGATTTTTAAGGTAATTAAAGATGTTATGAGGAGTTTCTAAGTAATTACATAAAAGTCTCACTTTTAGATATACCGGTATGCCTGATGGAAATACACACTTTAAGATGAGTTTATAGCTTCAAAATAGGTTATCTATAAATGCTGTTCCTTAGCTTTTCAGTCGGGTCGGACAGGGCTGGACTGGCCCGGATACTCAACTTCAGGAACAAGACAATTAAAACTAGAACAAATTTATATTATTCTCACACGTCTTAGAGCACCGGGCTGTAAGTAGTAGGCGGCTACAAAACTACAATACTAAGCTTTCCAAAAATTGCTTGTTGTCACACATCAAAAACTACCGCTATGTAACTAGAAAGAGATACATTACCTCATCCCTTTGCATCCTGTAAGTTGTTGAAAAAAGAAGTTGTAAAGCAATGCAGAGTTCTGAGGAAGGTCCGAGCTGCATTCATTAGCAACACAACAAACACACGCTTTGGCTTGGGTCTTGTCTTTTGGTGCGTTCCAGTTGTAGTCAGAAGTAGGAATTTCCATGTTCCGAGTAGGAAACTGCAACTGGATCGCCCCCTGAAGTCTGAATTTCCTACTGGGAACTCGGTGAAACCTCGCCACCCCTGAGTTGACAATTGAAGATGGATGCCCCCAGTGTGAACAGTTATTTAGCTCCTGTAATAATCAATTTATTAGCACTTCTGACTGGGGTGTGTCGCTCTAGATCAGCTGTATACATAGTATTGTTAGACTTATATTTACAAAAATGCTGCCATAGTGATAATCACATTCTTCATGTGATATTTGTGAACAACAACGCAGGGCGTGCTAACAACAGCTAACAATAGCCTGGTAGATCAGCATGTTTTTTTCCGACTTCAACTGGAACGCCGATAAGTCAGAGATGATGTCACTCCCAGTTACGAGGTTACTGGAACGCAGCATTACGACAGTCGCCGCGCGTGCTCATGGGTAGCAGAGTCTTTGTGTCGCTGAAAAATAGATTCTCCTCATAGTACCTTTAAGGGTTAAATACAATGAATGAAAAAACTGAATTAAAGTAAGATGCATCAAATAAACCTCTGAAACTCTTATGTCTTGCTACTTACATTAAGAAATCACAGTATTATAAAATTTGATTAAACACATATATTCTTGTTTTGACAAATAGTGATATTGATAACAGCTACTAAACTTAAAGCACTCACAAGCCGTGAAGGTGTTTCTCTGCATGTTAGTGAAAATTACACCCACATGTTTAATGTTTTCTTTGAACTTTTGCTCAAATCCATCATGAAATGAAACTGCGTCCCAGCTGTTGGCTCAGGAGGCTGCAGGAAGTCTGCTCAATGTTTCAGGAAAAACGGATCATTAATTTTCAATTCAGACACATTAATGTGACTGCATCTGAGGGGCATTTAATAACAGACTAAAGAAAACTTTTCAGAAACTACTCAAAACAACTTTCTTATCGAACAACAAACTCTTCATCAGTTCACTTAAGGGCTGAACAATCAGGGAAAAAAATGAGTGAAGATTTGATGACACATTTCTCAGCTTATTCTCTTAAAAGCTTACTGTTTGTAAAATTTTTACAGTTTGTGAATCAATCAAGTCACGTTGAAAGCAGTAAGAAGTGTAGATTTTATTTTTTACAGAATTTAGCTGCAGCAAATAGTCAAGTATTTGCAAATTTTCAAAGAAGACTTGAGAATTAGCGCAATATTGAGGAAATCTCATGAAATTCGCCCATTTTCTCCTGATTTTTTCGATATGTTGCTAAAGTTACTTGTGATACATTCAGGTACCGGCAAAAACTGGAAAATCTAGTGATTACGCCAGTCCGTTTCTGTATAGGACAAATGGTTTGTAAATCTAAGGATTAAATAAAACATTTATTAAGATAATTATAGGAAGGTTATGTAAATGATAGATGATTTTTTTTGCCATTTCTGCTTCTCTGAAACATACGGTTTTAATTTACTTGTTATTGTAGGCTGGAACAGCTCAGTTTAAATAAAATGTTTAAATAAAAAAATGATGATCAGCATCAGAATATTTTTTTATTGCAAACTTCGACACAAACAAGTAATTTGACTCTGGCAGTTGTTTTTTCAGGTACAAAGATAGTAAAAAGATAAAATAAGATATAAAAAATAGTAGTGATGCATGAAGTTGGATCCGATATGCCGATATTTTTGATTGATTATCGTTGATACCAACACTGATATTTCAGGTCAGGAGCACAAGCTCTGTGTTTAAGAAAAATTGACTTGTTCAGTGTTACAGCATATTATCGCATGAACAGACGTACAACAAGAAAAACAGCTTTTAACTCTTGCAAAAATGAACCCTCACTATTCAAATGTACCCATCAGGGTTGGAGAAAAAATCGATTCACATAAGTATCAGGATTTTTTGTTTGACGACTTCTGAATTGATTTTTTTGTTCAAAAGTACTTTTTTTTCCAAATGTAAACGCTTCATTTTAGTCTGTGTTAATAAGCCACTTTTAAATGCAGTCCAGGCTTTTGAAGAGTGAGTATAAACAGCTGGTTAAAATATATTGCTGAATAAATCCTAAAAACAGACTCACATGAGATGTGTATTTTTCCTGATATAGTCTGTAGGCATCATCATTGTTCATCTTTTTCGCTGGTGTTAAAAAAGCTAACTAAAGATTGGAAAAATCAGCAACATCATAGAACTGCAATTTAAATCGAATCAGCACCTAAAAAATCAAATTGGGAGAAAAGCATATCGTCCCAGCCCTAGTGCCCATACAGCAAAAAAGGTGCATCAAATTGAACAGTTGTATGACGTGCCGGTATTTCGCTGGTATATGTGCTGTAAATATCTGCAAAACGTTCTATCTCAGCTGCTACCGATACCTAACTTTTTAGGCTGATACTGATATCAAACTGATGATATCGTTCATCCCTACAAACTAGAGAACAATATTAAACAATATTAAAATGAACTATAAATGAAAATAACTCAACAAATGCAGTGTGTATACAAAAAGAAAATTAACCATTTGCTCTGGCTATATTCTGTTTAAAAAAAAAAAAAACTCTTCCCACTGCGCTCAACATGACTTGAATGATTCACATTTTTCCTGAATTTGCTGTTCAAAAATCTTTAAATGTTGGTCCCACGGCAGTGTGTTGCAGGTGTCAAATTCCTACTGAGAGCTGAGTGCTTTACAGATTGCCTCTGCAGTGTAGACTGTAAATTAATAATATAATTAACTTTAATAATACATGTAATACGTACATAGGGAACATATACAAACATCTGGTAATATTTATAACTGATGGAAGGAAAGTGCAGCCTTTTTGAATGTGGATACTTTACTGATTAACTAAAATCATGACCGATTAACCTCAGAAGTGTTACCGCTCTGGTGATTTAACAGTCGCACGTCTTAAGATTTTATTGAGACTTTGGTTTATATCTTGTTGTGTTTTTGTAACCCTGCGGCCCTTCTCTCTGCCCACAGTTTGGCGAAGCTGGCGTTCGACAATGCCATCGCAGAACTGGACACGCTGAGCGAGGAGAGCTATAAGGACTCAACACTTATCATGCAGTTGCTACGTGACAACTTGACACTATGGACCTCAGACGTGCAGGGAGATGGTGAGACAGCGTTTCCTCTCTTCTCCCGTCTAAAGCTTTAACCACCTTCCCTGGTTTTGTCTTTTTTTAATATTACTGATTTTACTGAGTTTATGTGTAACAATCACTCTTTTCATCATTAACTGACTTTCATCAGATATTAAACTGGTTTGTTGTTCAAGTTGTAGCCTTTCATCACCTCGGGGTTAAACTTAGAAGAATTGGACCTGTTTTATATTATTTATCAGCTCCCCTAACCTTTAAAATGTATCATTAAATAATATACACACACAGATTTAGTGATTTGATTTTTGAGTTAAAAAGCTGGCAGCTGACATGGCCAACTCCAGCCTATTAAACCTCTTAAAGCAGAGCCTTTTTATAATTATCTTAATCTCTGTCTTTTTCCAAAGTGATCCATTAAATAATTAAATAAACGTGTTATCATAAACTCTGTCCAGTGCAGAGAACATTGTTTAGTCTGCTTGCTTATTTCTTGCCTAAAATCTTAAATATTTACAGTTTTTAATGCAAATGAAGCAGGTAGTGGTGTTTTAAATATTACTACACTGGAGCATTATTTATTTTTCACTGGAATATTTTTATCCCTGAAATATTGAACAATATTTCAATGCTTTCTATGGTAGCATCATTTAATAAATAATACAAGCCATCATTCATCCATAATTGGCTTTCCTGTGTAACACTATAGCAGTGGTTTGGTGAGCACTCAAACCCTTTTTCCAATGAATTTGGGACGTAAAACTCAAATAAAAAACGGAATTCAGTGGTTTGTAAATCCTTTCAACCTATTTTCATTTAAATGCACTATGGAGACAAGATATTTAACGTTCAAACTGCTGAATTTCTTGGTGTTTTTTTTGCAAACTTTCAGTCATTTAGACTTTGATTCCTGCAGTATGTTCCAAAAAAATCTGGGACATGGGGCAAGTCTACCATCGGGTTACATCAAACACTCAATAAATGTTGTTAAAATAAGAAGTCAAGACAAGATAAGATAATACAAGATAAGAAAAGATAAGGTAGGGTAAAGCAGCATGCATCAAAGTTCAGTAAAATGATCTATAATACAAAAGATGTTGATTAAAGACTGTACAAATAGTGAATAAACAAAATAGAATAAGTGTGGGTATATACAGTTATTGAATTAAAAAAATTAATTATGGAATAAAGTGTCGTTCAGGGAAAACTGAGGCATTCTGTGCAGAACATGGAGGTTAGTGACCGAGCTGTTAAAGTGTAATATTGTTATGGATTACAGCATTTATGTTGACAGAACAATGTGATAGTGTAAATTGTTTTATCTTCAAGTATTGTGCAGTGGTAGACTAAGTTATTGTTGAATAAGGTGCAATATATTTAACAACATATTAACAATATGGAACAGAATAAAAATATCCAAGTGCAGTACAGTGTAAATCTATGGACACTAATTCTGCCACATTCCTGCTTTATGTAAGACTTCAACTGTTCAACAATCCCTAGTCTCCATCGTCATATTTTATCATATCTTGTTTTTGTATTATATTTAATTGATTAAAGCTGGAGGAGGTGGCTGAAAAATAAAATAGCATATCACTATACTCATTTGTTTCCATTTTTAAAGAACTTTTTAAAGAAAACAAGAAAAAATGACAGAGATAACTCAAAAGAAGTTCTGCTTTTATTTTATAAAATTAACAGAAGTAACCCTTATCCCCCCCTGGAATTACAGTGTCAGCTGTTCTTTGTAAAGAGAGGCTTCTTTACATTCACATTGAAAGCTGTCCTATTTTAAAAAAACAGTAACAAGAAATTCTCTCATTGCTGAATTTGAAGCAAAATACACAACAATGACCTTTTTCATTACCTCTAGCTTCAAACACTGCTTTGGCTCTGTCTTTACAATCATTATTACAGACCAGGGTGGGCAACTAATAGAAAAACATTTATATAATCTAGATTAATATTTGTACTGGCTTTTGCAAGTTACTTAATAACTCACTTTGCTTTATTAGTTTCTCTAAATCTCTTTAATGGAATATTAGAACGTTATATCAAGCATTAATCAACACTAAATGTAGAAAATAGTAGTGTGCTTTAAAAAAATGGAAGAACAGTTTAATTGATTTTGAAAGCAGCTGAATTGGCTTTAAGTCTCTTTTATATTGGCTAAATTAGCTTGAATACTATGTTAAGTTAGTGTAACTATGCTTGGTACCTTGCATTTATGTTATAATATATGAATTTTTGTATACTATATTTATGACTGCTTTATATTTGCATATTTTTTTATCATTATTTTAAAGACTAAATGATTTTCCTCATGAAGTTTATCTGACATGCAGCTCTCAGGCTGGGAACAAGTATTTTTTTTATAAGTTGCCCATCCCTGTTGTAGACAAATAATTCAGCTAATGCGCTACTAAAGTTAGCAACACTTTGGTGAAAACAGCTGAATTGGCTTTAAGTCTGTTTATATCAGCTAAATTAGCTTAAATTCTGTTTTAAATTAATGTAACTATGCATAATATCTTGCATTTATGTTATAATATTTGGATACTATTTTATGACGACTTAATGTTTGCATTTTTTTAAATCATCATTTAAAAGAGCATCAAACTTATCCAACAGTTTGTAACCGTGAGGCCCTCAGGCTGGGAATAAGTATTTTTTTTTGGCCTTCTGTGTAATTCAAGTTGCCCATCCCTGTTGTAGGCTAATAATTCAGCTAATGTGCCTCTAAAGTGAGCAGCACTTGGGTGAGAATAGGTTGAACTATATGAAATTACCACTGAAGACTCGGGAACAAAGTCTGGACCGTCTTTCTCTCTTTGACTCAGGTTTTCAGTTTTAACAAATTAAAGCTGAGTAACGAGGACATTGAACATTTTCTCTAACTTCCTGTCGTCACAGTGGTTCCTCTCTGAGCCTCTGCTCTTCCTCACCTCTCTAATCATCTCTCATCTCTCCCTCGCTCTCCCGTAGAGTCTTAAGGACCGTCCTCTTCCTTCACTCTTCCTCCATTAAACGAGTGTGCTTTGTAAGTCGTTCCTGTTGTCTTTGGATGCTCCCACCTCAAACTCCCGCCTCACGCCCCTCACTAACCTCCTCACGTCAGCTTTGTTGGATGTTTTTGTTTCGGTCGGCTGTTTGCACACGGCTCCGAGTGATCGCAGAGCTGAAACGTGTTTTTCTGTCTCACATGAGTCTCACCTTTTTGTGCACAAGAACGTCAGCGCTGTGTTTGAGATGATGTCCTCAGGGTGCAGCCTGTGTTAGCTCAGAGTGTCTGTTTTCTCATATCGGAGCTACTGATTTGATATTTTTGATGCAGTTATATTTGTATTTATATAAGAAAAACATGGAAGAGTAACCCTCTCTTTTCACCGGTGCTCTGAACTACACTGCCTGTCCAAATAAAAGTCGCCACCTGGATTTAACTAAGCAAATAGATATGAGCCTGTGGTCTGTTTAAGAAGGGTCAAATCATTGGCATCAAGCAGAGAAAACATCTAAGAAGACTGAAGAAGCTACTAAAACTGGGTTAAGAACTGTCCAACACATTATTAAAAACTGGAAGGATAGTGGGGAACCATTGTCCTCAAGGAAGAAATGAGGTCGGAATAAAATCCTGAATGATCCTGATCGGCGATCATTTAAACATTTGGCCTAATAAAATGGAAGAAAAACAACAATAAAACTCATTAGTGTGTTTGAAAGTGAAAAAGAACAGCTGTGTAGCCTTAAGAAAACCACTAATTAGTAAGACTAACCAGAAAAAAGGCTTCAGTTTGCTAGGGAGCATAAAGATTGGACTGTGGAGGACTGGAAGAAGGTCATGTGGTCTGATGAGTCCAGATTGACCCTGTTCAGGGTAAGAACAGGTAAGAAGAGAGGCAGGTGAAGTGATGCACCCATCATGCCTAGTGCCCACTGTCCAAGCCTGTGGGGGCAGTGCTGTGGGACTATTCTATTCTGGCAGTTCAGTGAAATATTAGCGTGTGTAGAGACGCCAACACTGAGTCAGTTTTGACTTTGTGTGAAGGAAAATATTGTAGAAACAGAGACAAGATGATGCTAATGCTGAGGTCTGACCTCCAGTCATCAGTTTTTAACAAAAGTTGATTATGATATTGATAATTAGTGTTTATTTAGTTACTTCTATCTCAGATTTACCATGTTTGCAGTTTACTTCTAAGCCATTTAGATCACTTTCTTAGGTCATTTAGTGGCATCTTCAAATAACTCGCCTCAAATAAGGGCAAGTTTATAAACTAATACACTCAGGATGCCAACTCCAACTAACTCCTTTTTGGAGTGAGTGAGGAAAACCCAAACTCGAGCCTTTTTTACCAATAATAATGCTGATTTCTAATTTTTTCCCGGCAGCATTATTTTCCCCCGATGAAAACTAGACGGTAACTAATTAAAAGAGAGCGCACATGTACAAAAACAGTTAAAACTAGACTAAAATGTCTGACTTAGTCCAATCAGACCTAATTTGGTCATGTAGAAAGTAGAGACAAGTTAGGAATACATCCAATCACAGCTGCCTTAGCTTGGTGGTGGTGGGATAAGTTGTGGAGTGATCCAATCAGAGCTGCTCTCTTTATGAATTGATATATTCATGTAGAGCAGGTTCACTGTTTGTTGTCAGTTCTGGTATTGTAACTGAGATGCTCTGCCAGGTAGCCTAAATAAAGGAGACTGCATTTCACACAAAAGGAACATTTGTTTCTGTTCATTTAGACATTCAAACTTTACTAACATTCAATCAAGGGTTATTACATGTTTTAATTTATCAGAGGGTTAAACATGACTTTAGAAATTAAGTATAGAAATGCCTTAAACTTCACACTTCATATTTAAGTCGACTAAATTTACAGTAGATTTCATCAACTAAAACTAGACTAAAATTAAAACAATACGGATAGTTAAATTCTGACTAAAACTGAAAGATATTTTAGGCAAAAGACCAAAACAAAAACCAAATTAAAAAGTGCTGTCAGAATTAACACTGCTGAGAACAGAAAGAAGACACAGTGTGGTTATTGGGGCTGAACAATTCATTGCAAATTAGATTAAATCACAATATGGCTTGTTGTAATTTCCTAATCACAGAAGGTTCAATATTTTTAGCCCATAATGTGTTGAACATTTTGGAATTGTGATGTTGTTTTCTGCAATTTCATGCCTATTTTTTGCCTCTATTCATAAACTTCCCACTTTAGGACCATTTTTACCTTTTTTAACCCCGTTTTTATAACTTTATGCCTATTTTGCCCCCATTCATTTTTTTATTTTATTTTATTTTTTTGCCACTGTCAGAACCATTTTGGAATTTTTACATCGTTTTTGAAATTTAATTTCAAATTTAATTCCCAATTTTGCTGCCCTAATCAATTTTCCGAAGCCAGTTTTGGAATTTTTTGCCAATTTTTTCACTTTTTTTTTTGCAATTTCATACCTATTTTGCACCTATTTATTAACCTTTTTCCACTTTCATACCATTTTTACCCAGTTTTTACAATTTCATACCTATTTTGCTTCTGTTCTTCACTTCTCCACTTTTTCTCAGCTCTTTTATCCTTAAATTAATTTAATATCATATTGGTTTTACTATAAAAATATCTACTGCTTATGTAACCCTAGAATACATAAGATGAGGAACATTAAAACAATTGCAGAGTAAATCGCAATATTGGGGGAAAAAATCACAAAGATTATTTTCTCAAATCGTTTAGCCCTAGTAGTTATACTACATCATCAAGGTCTCTCCCAGGCAAAGATTTCCAGACATGCTAATAAAGCTCTAACCAAACTAAAACTAGACTAAAATTAAAAAGTGCTGTCAAAGTTAACACTGGCTTGTGTAGCTGTTGAATTGAGTTTATTTTGGTCGTAGAGTGAGCATCAGATCCCTCCTGAGTTTTGGCAGAACAAGCCTAAATGAGCAGCTACACTTACAGAACAAGCCCAGAAAAACGCGACCTGCAAATGCCAATATTTACAAGCAACTTTTTTTTAAAAAGAAGACCAAAGTTGCTTATCACAAGCCAACCTGGCAACACTGGTTATGAGACAACATGAGGTAAATAACCACCTTCATGAACTGAATTCAAACGTTAGTTGAGGCTCAGTTTGACCTCGTCTTTGGACAGACAGACTCTCGTGGACGCCCCGCTTCTCCACAGCACACCTCACATCTGCTAAACCCTGCAGTTTTTGAGCCTGTGAACGCAGCTCTGACAATCCCAGGCTGCGGCGCCGCCTCTGCGTCTCCTGTGGTTTTCTCACATCTCAGCTAGCTTTGGTGCTAACAAGCGCCGTTGCTCCTTCTGTTTCCATCATGATGGATCCTCAGCCTTTTGTTATCTCTGCCTCTTAATTCTTCATTACACGGATGGCTGTGCCGTCTCTGTGGTTACCTCCCTGAACAGCAGCCTCACCGAGCATTTCCCCCCCTCTGCTGCGTCTGAGCACAGCTCGACGTGAACAAACTCACTGGATGCATGTTGACGTGTGAGGTGAACACGCTGCTGCTTATGTTTGAGTGTGTGATGGTTTATGGTGTGATTAACTGATTAACACTGAATGAGCCGATCCCAACCGTCACTGATGTTCAGCTGTTGTAATGTGATTCTGGGATAATTACTCAGGCTTTTACTTCATTACCTCTGCAGGGAGGTCATGATTATAACGGCATTTGATTGTTAACTGTATGACTCAAAAGGTAATGGGTGGAATTAGATAGCATTTCCAGGTAATGTTCTTCATAGCACAAAGAGGAAGTGATAAGACTTTGAAGCTGTAGGTGGATTGAGGATATTTTAGAAGACTTGTTACCAGTGCAAGATCGAGCAATATTCCACATTTGCTTAAAACTCAGTAACGTCTCTTCCTTTTTTTTTATTTAAATGTATTTTTGGACAGTTTTTGTGCCTTTATTGATAGGAGAGAGACAGTGGATAGGCTTGTGAAAGAGGGTGAAGAGTAGGGGAAGACATTCTGCAAACTGGTCACAGGCTGGATTCAAACCCGGACCGTCAGAAGCATGTACATGGGACGTGCATGATTGCTTACCACTCCACCAACCAGCATCCCATCTCTCAATGGATTTCCATGGCCTATTCAGGGAATGTTGGTCATGGCACAAGGAAGAAGTTCTAAAATATCCATAGTGATCCGAACACGGATGTGGATACAGGAGTTTTTGAAAGGACTTGTTTCCAGTGCAAGAGAGGGCATTTTCCACATTTTTGCTAATTTCTAAAAAATTATTTTACCACAGATTGTTTTGACCTTCTCTGAGAGTATTTTTCATAGCATAAGATGTTGTTGGTGATCCGAACCTGTGTACGAGTTCAGGAACTTTTTTTACAGACTTGTTACCATCCAACCATGGTGATCCAAATGATCCAGGAATTTTTAAAAGCATTTGTTATCAGTGCAAGAGTGGGCTGTGTTCCAAATGAATATATAAAATAATATCTGAATATATAAAAGAAAAAGAAAAAAAAGAAAGACAAATCCAATGAAAACATTGCTTCATTACAGGAGGCAACCCTGCTTGATATGGATTGGTCTGTGATGAATGTGAAGAGCAGAACTATTATCCAGTCACAAGCTTGTGTTTTTTTTTAAACGTTCTGCCCCTGAAAACAAATTAAAAGGGCTCCTACCCAGATGGACTAGTGAAATATTTCTGTGGCAGATATATGGAGCTGTCCATCTGGCTTGTCAGGTTACAAAACCATGACGCCTGAGCTGAAATCTCAAGCAAGTTTATACCACGCTTCAGAAGATATTTCAGTGTTTTGTAAAGTTGGGTTGTAGTCAGGGAAGTGGCTGAAAAAGCTCCAAGCAGCGCTGTACCTTTAAGGAGAACAAGCCCAGACTAACAGAAAGGTACACTGCTGTTGACGTGTGTTTAGTGTAAAACCAGGCATTTTAGAGCGTTTCAAGGGAAAACTTTGTCAAACGGGACCATATTCATATTCAGATGTATATTTACAGTTTTGAGCGTAGATTTTTACCCTGGTGCTTGAATGGATTTTCAAATATCAAGTATAAGGTGGCCGCCCTTATAAATGTGTTGTGTACAAAAGGTGGGACAAGTAAAGCTTTCAAAAACAAGGAGAAGGATTGAGGACAGCTTGAGATCACAGTTGATGTACAGCATCTTCCTTATTTTATATTAAAAGCAGTAAATCTGATGGCATTGAGGGAAAACTCTTAAGATAATGACGTTCGAGCTCAAGGATGAAGTTACTTTGTGTTGTGTACTAACAAGCAGCTTGTATGGTAACAAGCAGCTGGTTAATGTTGAGTGAATGAAGCTTGGGTGTGACTCTGTTAAACAGGATGTTGTGGCAGCCGTAGACGTGCATCGTGCTCATCAGCTGATCGTCTCTCTGCCTGTGAAACACTTCATCCACTCTGCTGAAATCTAACGGCTCCTCCTTCCTCTCGTTTGATTGCAGGTGAAGAACAGAACAAAGAAGCACTGCAAGATGCGGAGCAAGAGGCCCAGCGAGACTGAACAACTCGAGACAAGCCCTCCTCCTCTGACTCCTCCATCATTTCTCTCCTCCCAGCACTCGCTCCTGCCCCCACCCCCCCACCCGTCGCCGTTTTCCTCTGGGTTCATACTGCAGCCCACTCCCTCTCCCCCTCATTTCTCCGTCTGCACGTCCTCTCCCGGGTCTCCTTCATCTCCACTCCTCCTGGGGTTTTACCTTCCTTTCTTTTTTCTGTTTTTGCAAGCCTGTACCCTTTAAGGTTCCTGCCCTCTCTCTCTCTCTCTCTGTCTCTGTCTCTGTTTTACTGTTTTTATTTCGCTTCTCTTCGCTGCGTCATCTGTTGCCAAGTCGATCGCCTGTGTTTGTAACACACACATATGCAAGAGTTTATTTAAAGACGATTCTTTGCTGTTTTTCTTGTGTGTTTGTGTGTCGATGAACAAATTTATCGTCCATGCTTCAGTCAGTTTGAGTCATTTTCAAATTAAGGAAACTCGAGCAGCGTTGGGAGGCTTTAAAGGGATGAAGCTTTTTAGGAAGAACTAAGTGCCCTCTTTACTTTGTGGTTACCAAAACCCTGCTCCTCGACATCATCGGTGTTCATTCTTTTTTTACTCCAAGCGACAAAAAGCAGAATGTCCCCCCTCTCCGAGCATCACTCCCACCTCTATTCTCTCGTCCACTCTCGGACCAAGTATTGTGCTGCGAGGCTGCGGAGCTTTAGCTAAAGGCAGACAGTTTAGGTAATGGCTTTGTAGCAGACAAACGTGCGCGTGCGTGTGTGTGTGTGCGTGGGAGGGGAATGCTCAACACTCTGATTGTAACGTAATGCAGATTTTTTGCATTGGCACTATATAAGAAAAAAAAAAAAAACAGTTTGGGATCTAGAGGCCTGCTGTATCTTTACTCCCTGATTCTTTCAGGTTTCCTCGTCTCGACTCCGTCTCTCTCCCGCTCCTCTCATGTCTTCTCTTCCTTCTGTTCAGTGTAACGTGAATCTGATTTGTACTACTGGATGTTCTCACCGGAGCCACAAGTACCATCTGTATTCTTACTGAAACACAGCATGGAATTAACATTAAACTTCAAAATTGAGAAATGTTCAAATCTTGGTGTCTGATGTGGTTTTTTTAAGATTTTCAAGGCTGTTTTTCTATTTTCAGGATTTTTTATGAAGCAGAATTATGCTTAAAGAGACTGAGGAGTTTCTAAGTAATGACAAAAAAGTCTCACTTTTAGATATATGCCTGATCGAAATACACACTTTAAGATGAGTTTTATAGCATCAAAATAGGTTATCTATAAATGCTATTCCTTAGCCTTCTGGTTGGGTCAGACAGGGCTGGACTGGCCTGGATACTCAACTTTGGGAACAAGACAATTAAAACTAGAGCAAATTTATATTATTCAGACACGTCTTAGAGCGACGGGCTGTAAGTAGCGATATATAGCCGGCTACAAAGCTACGATACTAAGTTTTTCAAAAATTGCTTGTTGTCACACATCAAAAACTACCGCTACATAACTAGAAAGAGATACATTACCTCATCACTTTGCATCCTGTAAGTTGTTGAAAAAAGAAGTTGTAAAGCAATGCAGAGTTCTGAGGAAGGTCCGAGCTGCATTCATCAGCATCACAGCAAACGCACGCTTTGGCTTGGGTCTCGTCTTTTGGTGCGTTCCAGTTGTAGTCAGAAGTAGGAATTTCCGAGTTCTGAGTAGGAAACTGCAACTGGAACGTCCCCGAAGTTGGAATTTCCACCTGGGAACTCGGTGAAACCTCCCCACCCCCGAGTTGACAATGGAAGATGGATGCCCCCAGTGTGAACAGTTATTTAGCTCCTGTAATAATCAATTTATTTGCACTTCTGACTGGGGTGTGTCGCTCTAGATCAGCTGTATACATCGTATTGTTAGACTGATATTTACAAAAATGATAATATAGTGATAATAAAAAAATGATAATATAGTGATAATCAAATTCTTCATGTGATATTTGTGAACAATAACGCAGGGCGTGCTAACAACAGCTAACAATAGCCTGGTAGATCGGCATGTTTTTTTCTGACTTCAACTGTAACGTCGATAAGTAGGAGATGATGTCACTCCCAGTTCCGAGGTTACTGGAACACAGCATTACGACAGTCGCCACGCGTGCTCATGGGTAGCAGAGTCTTAATGTTGCCGGTAATAGATTCTCCTCATAGCACCTTTAAGATGTCCTTTTTTTCAGGACAGTCTGGGCTGTCAGAATATTAATACGACAATGATGTCAGACTGATGTGTTAAAAGCTATATAAAGATGAAAAAAAAGTCAAAATCTCTGTGAAGCCTTTTCACGTCTGAATCTTCATCTGTCCAACTTTGGCTGTGAGGAGAATAAAATTAAAGTTGCAAAGACACTTGAGGCACAAACTATTTAAATATGAACACTTATTCCTTGAGATGGAGCCGAGTACAACAGGAGAGCTCCAGGCCTGCAGAGGCACAGAAGTTTGTGGCTTCCCCTTTCTTCTCAGGATGTGATGGAAGCATTTGAGCAGGACTTGTGTCATCAGGTGTTGACCACCAGGGGGCAATACAGGCCTGCAAAAGAAGACAGACCTTCACTGCAGCTGAGAGTCACCTGTGTGATGGGCTGCATATAGTCACGTTTGAACATGTTATTTTTTGGAGTCTGACGTGGAAATAGTCATATGGTAGCCTTAGTGTTTTGTCCAATCCTGAGCTGAAAGAAAAAGGCTTATAAATCAATTTTTAAGCCAAATATGACTAAATCGTCTGCATAAGTATGTTTTAGGTCCCAAAAGTCGTGTTTAAGCATATTATTTTTCAGTGTCCAAAATGGAAAAATGTCATATGTTAGCGTTAGTGTTTTGTCCAATCCTGAGCTGAATGACAAAGCCTTATAAATCAATTTTTAGGCTAAATATGACTAAACCGTCTACACTAGTGTGTTTTTCGTCCCGTTTTAAATCCCAAAAGTCATGTTTGATCATAATATTTTTCAGTGTCCAAAATGGAAAAAAGTCATATGTTAGCCTTGGTTTATCAGGATTAAAAAGGCTCATAAATCAATTTTTAGGCTATATATGACCAAACTGTCTGCACTAGCATGTTTTTCACCCTGTTTTACATCCAAAAAGTCATGTTTGAGCATATTACTTTCCTGAGTCCAAAATGGAAAAAAAGTCATATGTTAGCCTTAGTGTTTTGTCCAATCCTGAGCTGAAAGAAAAAGGCTTTTAAGTGCATTTTTAGGCTAAATTTGACCAAACCGTCTGCACTAGCATGTTTTTCATCCTGTTTTACATCCAAAAAGTCATGTTTGAGCATGTTATTTTTTAGAGTCTGAAATGGAGGAAAAATCATGTGATTGCCTTAGTGTTTTGTCCAATCCTGAGCTGAAAGAAAATGGCTAATAAGTCTATTTTTTAGGCTACATATGACCAAACTGTCTGCGCTAGCATGTTTTTCATTCTGTTTTAGATCCAAAAAGTCATGTTTGAGCATATTACTTTCCTGAGTCCAAAATGGAAAAAAAGTCATATGTTAGCCTTAGTGTTTTGTCCAATCCTGAGCTGAAAGAAAATGGCTAATAAGTCTATTTTTAGGCTAAATATAACCATGCTGTCTGCACTCGCATCTTATTCGTTCCGTTTTCCATCCAAAAAGTCATGTTTGAGCATGTTATTTTTTCAGTGTCTGAAATGGAAAAAAAATCATAAGTTTGCCTAAGTGTTTTTTCCGATCCTAAGCGGAAAGAAAAAGGCTCATAAATCAATTTTTAGGCTATATATGACCAAACCAGCTGCACTAGCATGTTTTTCATCCTGTTTTACACCCAAAAAGTCATGTTTGAGCATGTTATTTTTTAGAGTCTGAAATGGAAAAAAGTCATATGTTAGCCTTAGTGTTTTGTCCAATCCTGAGCTGAAAGAAAAAGGCTTATAAGGCCATTTTTGGGATAAATATAACCATGCTGTCTGCACTAGCATGTTTTTCATCCTGTTTTACATCCAAAAAGTCATGTTTGAGCATGTTATTTTTCAGAGTCCGAAATGGAAAAAAAGTCATATGTTAGCCTTAGTGTTTTGTCCAATCCTGAGCGGAAAGAAAAAGGCTTATAAATCAATTTTTAGCTTAATCTGACCAAACCGTCTGCACTAGCATGTTATTCGTCCCGTTTTCCATCCAAAAAGTCATGTTTGAGCATGTTATTTTTCAGAGTCCGAAATGGAAAAAAAGTCATATGTTAGCCTTAGTGTTTTGTCCAATCCTGAGCGGAAAGAAAATGGCTAATAAGTCTATTTTTTAGGCTAAATATGACCAAACTGTCTGCACTAGCATGTTTTTCATCCTGTTTTGCATCTAAAAAGTCATGTTTGAGCATGTTATTCTTCAGTGTCTGAAATGTTAAAAAAGTCATTCAACCCTGAGCTGAAAGAAAATGGCTAAACTTATTAGCTAAACTTATTAGCCATTTTCTCACTAGCATCTTATTCGTTCCGTTTTACATCCAAAAAGTCATGTTTGAGCATGTTTTTTTTTAGAGTCCGAAATGGAGGAAAAATCATATGTTAGCCTTAGTGTTTTGTCCAATCCTGAGCTGAAAGAAAATGGCTAATAAGTCTATTTTTAGGCTAAATATAACCATGCTGTCTGCACTCGCATCTTATTCGTTCCGTTTTCCATCCAAAAAGTCATGTTTGAGCATGTTATTTTTTAGAGTCCGAAATGGTAAAAAAGTCATATGTTAGCCTTAGTGTTTTTTCCGATCCTAAGCGGAAAGAAAAAGGCTCATAAATCAATTTTTAGGCTAAATATGACCAAACCGTCTGCACTAGCATGTTTTTCATCCTGTTTTACATCCAAAAAGTCATGTTTGAGCATGTTATTTTTTAGAGTCTGAAATGGAAAAAAGTCATATGTTAGCCTTAGTGTTTTGTCCAATCCTGAGCTGAAAGAAAAAGGCTTATAAGGCCATTTTTGGGCTAAATATGACCAAACCGTCTGCACTCGCATCTTATTCGTTCCGTTTTCCATCCAAAAAGTCATGTTTGAGCGTGTTATTTTTCTGAATCTAAAATGTTAAAAAAAAGTCATATGTTAGCCTTAGTGTTTTGTCCAATCCTGAGCTGAAAGAAAAAGGCTTATAAGTCTATTTTTAGGCTAAATATGACCAAATCATCTGCACTAGCATGTTATTCGTCCCGTTTTCCATCCAAAAAGTCATGTTTGAGCATGTTATTTTTAAGAGTCCGAAATGGAAAAAAAGTCATATGTTAGCCTTAGTGTTTTTTCTGATCCTAAGCGGAAAGAAAAAGGCTCATAAATCAATTTTTAGGCTACATATGACCAAACCGTCTGCACTAGCATGTTTTTCATCCTGTTTTACATCCAAAAAGTCATGTTTGAGCATATTATTTTTCAGTGTCTGAAATGTTAAAAAAGTCATTAGTGTTTTCTCCAACCCTGAGCTGAAAGAAAATGGCTAATAAGTCTATTTCTGGGCTAAATATGACCACACTGTCTGGACTAGCATCTTATTCGTTCCGTTTTCCATCCAAAAAGTCATGTTTGGGCATGTTATTTTTCAGTGTCTGAAATGTTAAAAAAGTCATTAGTGTTTTGTCCAACCCTGAGCTGAAAGAAAATGGCTAATAAGTCTATTTTTTAGGCTAAACATGACCAAACTGTCTGCACTAGCATCTTATTGGTCCCATTTTACATCCAAAAAGTCATGTTTGAGCATATTACTTTCCTGAGTCCAAAATGGAAAAAAAATCATAAGTTTGCCTTAGTGTTTTTTCCAATACTGAGCTGAAAGAAAATGGCTAATAAGTCTATTTTTTAGGCTAAATATGACCCAAACTGTCTCCACTCGCATGTTTTTCATCCTGTTTTGCATCCAAAAAGTCATGTTTGGGCATAATATTTTTCAGTGTCTGAAATGTTAAAAAAGTCGTTAGTGTTTTGTCCAACCCTGAGCTGAAAGAAAATGGCTAATAAGTCTATTTTAGGCTAAATATGACCAAACTGTCTGCACTAGCATCTTATTTGTTCCGTTTTACATCCAAAAAGTCATGTTTGAGCATGTTATTTTTTAGAGTCCGAAATGGAGGACAAATCATGTGATAGCCTTAGTGTTTTGTCCAATCCTGAGCTGAAAGAAAAAGGCTCATAAATCAATTTTTAGCTTAATATGACCAAACCGTCTGCACTAGCATGTTTTTCATCCTGTTTTACATCCAAAAAGTCATGTTTGAGCATGTTATTTTTCAGTGTCTGAAATGTTAAAAAAAGTCATATGTTAGCCTTAGTGTTTTGTCCAATCCTGAGCTGAAAGAAAAAGGCTCATAAATCAATTTTTAGGCTACATATGACCAAACCGTCTGCACTAGCATGTTTTTCATCCTGTTTTACATCCAAAAAGTCATGTTTGAGCATGTTATTTTTCAGTGTCTGAAATGTTAAAAAAGTCATATGTTAGCCTTAGTGTTTTGTCCAATACTGAGCTGAAAGAAAATGGCTAATAAGTCTATTTTTAGGCTAAATATGACCAAACTGTCTGCACTAGCATGTTTTTCATCCTGTTTTACATCCAAAAAGTCATGTTTGAGCATGTTATTTTTCAGAGTCCGAAATGGAAAAAAAGTCATATGTTAGCCTTAGTGTTTTGTCCAATCCTGAGGTGAAAGAAAATGGCTTATACGTCCATTTTTAGGCTAAATATGACCAAACTGTCTGCACTAGCATGTTTTTCATCCTGTTTTACATCCAAAAAGTCATGTTTGAGCATGTTATTTTTTAGAGTCTGAAATGGAAAAAAGTCATATGTTAGCCTTAGTGTTTTGTCCAATCCTGAGCTGAAAGAAAAAGGCTCATAAATCCATTTTTAGGCTACATATGACCAAACCGTCTGCACTAGCATGTTTTTCATCCCAGTTTACATCCAAAAAGTCATGTTTGAGCATGTTATTTTTTAGAGTCTGAAATGGAAAAAAGTCATATGTTAGCCTTAGTGTTTTGTCCAATCCTGAGCTGAAAGAAAATGGCTAATAAGTCTATTTTTAGGCTAAATATAACCATGCTGTCTGCACTCGCATCTTATTCGTTCCGTTTTCCATCCAAAAAGTCATGTTTGAGCATGTTATTTTTTCAGTGTCTGAAATGGAAAAAAAGTCATATGTTAGCCTTAGTGTTTTGTCCAATCCTGGGCAGAAAGAAAATGGCTAATAAGTCTATTTTTAGGCTAAATATAACCATACTGTCTGCACTAGCATGTTTTTCATTCTGTTTTACATCCCAAAAGTCATGTTCGGGCATATTAATTTTTGAGTCCGAAATGTAAAAAAAGTCATATGTTAGCCTTAGTGTTTTTTATCAATCCTGAGCTGAAAGAAAGGGGCCTATAAATCCATTTTTTAAGCCAAAAATGCCCAAATCTTCGGCACTAGCATGTTTTTCATCCTCTTTAACATCCCAGAAGTCATGTTTGAGCATAATATTTTCAGTGTCTAAAATCAAAAAATGTCATATGTTAGGCTTCTTGTTTTGTCCAATGCTAAGTTGAAAGAAAAGGTCCTATCATTCTCTTTTTTTTAGCCAAATATGACCAAATCTTCTGCACCAGCATGATTTTCGTCTTGTTTTACATCCAAATAGTCATGTTTTAGCATGATATTTTTCGGTGTCTAAAATGGAAAAAAGTCATACGTTAGCCTTGGTGTTTTGTCCAATCCTGAGCTGAAAGAAAAATGCTTGTAAATCCAGTTTTAAGCCAAATACGACCAAATCTTCTACAAAAGAGTGTTCTCTATCCCATTTTACCTACCAAAACTCACGGTTGAGCATATTATTTTTCAATGTCCAAAATGAAAAAGTCATATGTTAGCCTGTGTGCTTTTTTCCAACCTTGAGCTGAAGGAAAAAGATTTTTAACCGAAAAAAAGCCAAATATGACGAAAGAGTCTGCAGTAGCACGTTTTTCATCCCAATTTAAAACCAAATGGTCATGTTTGAGCATAATATTTTTCAGTGTCCAAAATGGAGAACAGTCATATGTTAGCCTTAGTGTTTTGTCCAATACTGAGCTGACAGAAAAGGTCTTATAAATCAATTTTTAAGCCAAATATGACCAAACCGTCTGCACTAGCATAGTTTTCGGCCTGTTTTACATCAGAATGGTCATGTTTGAACATATTATTTTTCAGTGTCCAAAATGGAAAATATGCCAGATGTTAGACTTAGTGTTTTGTCCAATCCTGAGCTGAAAGAAAAAGGCCAAAAGATCCATTTTTAAGCCAAATATGACCAAACCGTCTACACTAGCACGTTTTTCATCCTGTTTTACACCCAAAAAGTCATGTTTGAGCATGTTATTTTTCAGTGTCTAAAATGGAAAAAAGCCATACGTTAGCCTTAGTGTTTTGTCCAATACTGAGCTGAAAGAAAAAGGCTCATAAATCCATTTTTAGCTTAATATGACCAAACCGTCTGCACTAGCATGTTTTTCATCCCGTTTTACATCCAAATAGTCATGTTTGAGCATGTTATTTTTCAGTGTCTGAAATGTTAAAAAAGTCATATGTTAGCCTTAGTGTTTTGTCCAATCCTGAGCTGAAAGAAAATGGCTAATAAGTCTATTTTTAGGCTACATATGACCAAACCGTCTGCACTAGCATGTTTTTCATCCTGTTTTACATCCAAAAAGTCATGTTTGAGCATGTTATTTTTCAGTGTCTGAAATATTAAAAAAGTCATATGTTAGCCTTAGTGTTTTGTCCAATACTGAGCTGACAGAAAAGGTCTTATAAATCAATTTTTAAGCCAAATATGACCAAACCGTCTGCACTAGCATGTTTTTCGGCCTGTTTTACATCAGAATGGTCATGTTTGAACATATTATTTTTCAGTGTCCAAAATGGAAAATATGCCAGATGTTAGCCTTAGTGTTTTGTCCAATCCTGAGCTGAAAGAAAAAGGCCAATAGATCCATTTTTAAGCCAAATATGACCAAACCGTCTGCACTAGCACGTTTTTCATCCTGTTTTACACCCAAAAAGTCATGTTTGAAGATATTATTTTTCAGTGTCTAAAATGGAAAAAAGCCATACGTTAGCCTTAGTGTTTTGTCCAATACTGAGCTGAAAGAAAAAGGCTCATAAATCAATTTTTAGCTTAATATGACCAAACCGTCTGCACTAGCATGTTTTTCATCCCGTTTTACATCCAAATAGTCATGTTTGAGCATGTTATTTTTTAGAGTCTGAAATGGAAAAAAGTCATATGTTAGCCTTAGTGTTTTGTCCAATCCTGAGCTGAAAGAAAATGGCTAATAAGTCTATTTTTAGGCTAAATATAACCATGCTGTCTGCACTCGCATCTTATTTGTTCCGTTTTACATCCAAAAAGTCATGTTTGAGCATGTTATTTTTCAGTGTCTGAAATGTTAAAAAAGTCATATGTTAGCCTTAGTGTTTTGTCCAATCCTGAGCTGAAAGAAAATGGCTAATAAGTCTATTTTTAGGCTAAATATAACCATACTGTCTGCACTAGCATGTTTTTCATTCTGTTTTACATCCCAAAAGTCATGTTCGGGCATATTAATTTTTGAGTCCGAAATGTAAAAAAAGTCATATGTTAGCCTTAGTGTTTTTTATCAATCCTGAGCTGAAAGAAAGGGGCCTATAAATCCATTTTTTAAGCCAAAAATGCCCAAATCTTCGGCACTAGCATGTTTTTCATCCTCTTTAACATCCCAGAAGTCATGTTTGAGCATAATATTTTCAGTGTCTAAAATCAAAAAATGTCATATGTTAGGCTTCTTGTTTTGTCCAATGCTAAGTTGAAAGAAAAGGTCCTATCATTCTCTTTTTTTTTTGCCAAATATGACCAAATCTTCTGCACCAGCTTGATTTTCGTCTTGTTTTACATCCAAATAGTCATGTTTTAGCATGATATTTTTCGGTGTCTAAAATGGAAAAAAGTCATACATTAGCCTTGGTGTTTTGTCCAATCCTGAGCTGAAAGAAAAATGCTTGTAAATCCAGTTTTAAGCCAAATACGACCAAATCTTCTACAAAAGAGTGTTCTCTATCCCATTTTACCTACCAAAACTCACGGTTGAGCATATTATTTTTCAATGTCCAAAATGAAAAAGTCATATGTTAGCCTGAGTGTTTTTTCCAACCCTGAGCTGAAGGAAAAAGATTTTTAACCGAAAAAAAAGCCAAATATGACGAAACCATCTGCAGTAGCACGTTTTTCATCCCAATTTAAATCCAAATGGTCATGTTTGAGCATAATATTTTTCAGTGTCCAAAATGGAGAACAGTCATATGTTAGCCTTAGTGTTTTGTCCAATACTGAGCTGACAGAAAAGGTCTTATAAATCAATTTTTAAGCCAAATATGACCAAACCGTCTGCACTAGCATGTTTTTCGGCCTGTTTTACATCAGAATGGTCATGTTTGAACATATTATTTTTCAGTGTCCAAAATGGAAAATATGCCAGATGTTAGCCTTAGTGTTTTGTCCAATCCTGAGCTGAAAGAAAAAGGCCAATAGATCCATTTTTAAGCCAAATATGACCAAACCGTCTGCACTAGCACGTTTTTCATCCTGTTTTACACCCAAAAAGTCATGTTTGAAGATATTATTTTTCAGTGTCTAAAATGGAAAAAAGCCATACGTTAGCCTTAGTGTTTTGTCCAATACTGAGCTGAAAGAAAAAGGCTCATAAATCAATTTTTAGCTTAATATGACCAAACCGTCTGCACTAGCATGTTTTTCATCCCGTTTTACATCCAAATAGTCATGTTTGAGCATGTCATTTTTTAGAGTATGAAATGGAAAAAAGTCATATGTTAGCCTTAGTGTTTTGTCCAATCCTGAGCTGAAAGAAAATGGCTAATAAGTCTATTTTTAGGCTAAATATAACCATGCTGTCTGCACTCGCATCTTATTCGTTCCGTTTTCCATCCAAAAAGTCATGTTTGAGCATGTTATTTTTTCAGTGTCTGAAATGGAAAAAAAGTCATATGTTAGCCTTAGTGTTTTGTCCAATCCTGGGCAGAAAGAAAATGGCTAATAAGTCTATTTTTAGGCTAAATATAACCATACTGTCTGCACTAGCATGTTTTTCATTCTGTTTTACATCCCAAAAGTCATGTTCGGGCATATTAATTTTTGAGTCCGAAATGTAAAAAAAGTCATATGTTAGCCTTAGTGTTTTTTATCAATCCTGAGCTGAAAGAAAGGGGCCTATAAATCCATTTTTTAAGCCAAAAATGCCCAAATCTTCGGCACTAGCATGTTTTTCATCCTCTTTAACATCCCAGAAGTCATGTTTGAGCATAATATTTTCAGTGTCTAAAATCAAAAAATGTCATATGTTAGGCTTCTTGTTTTGTCCAATGCTAAGTTGAAAGAAAAGGTCCTATCATTCTCTTTTTTTTTTGCCAAATATGACCAAATCTTCTGCACCAGCTTGATTTTCGTCTTGTTTTACATCCAAATAGTCATGTTTTAGCATGATATTTTTCGGTGTCTAAAATGGAAAAAAGTCATACGTTAGCCTTGGTGTTTTGTCCAATCCTGAGCTGAAAGAAAAATGCTTGTAAATCCAGTTTTAAGCCAAATACGACCAAATCTTCTACAAAAGAGTGTTCTCTATCCCATTTTACCTACCAAAACTCACGGTTGAGCATATTATTTTTCAATGTCCAAAATGAAAAAGTCATATGTTAGCCTGTGTGCTTTTTTCCAACCTTGAGCTGAAGGAAAAAGATTTTTAACCGAAAAAAAGCCAAATATGACGAAAGAGTCTGCAGTAGCACGTTTTTCATCCCAATTTAAAACCAAATGGTCATGTTTGAGCATAATATTTTTCAGTGTCCAAAATGGAGAACAGTCATATGTTAGCCTTAGTGTTTTGTCCAATACTGAGCTGACAGAAAAGGTCTTATAAATCAATTTTTAAGCCAAATATGACCAAACCGTCTGCACTAGCATGTTTTTCGGCCTGTTTTACATCAGAATGGTCATGTTTGAACATATTATTTTTCAGTGTCCAAAATGGAAAATATGCCAGATGTTAGCCTTAGTGTTTTGTCCAATCCTGAGCTGAAAGAAAAAGGCCAATAGATCCATTTTTAAGCCAAATATGACCAAACCGTCTACACTAGCACGTTTTTCATCCTGTTTTACACCCAAAAAGTCATGTTTGAAGATATTATTTTTCAGTGTCTAAAATGGAAAAAAGCCATACGTTAGCCTTAGTGTTTTGTCCAATACTGAGCTGAAAGAAAAATGCTTATAAATCCATTTTTAAGCCAAATAGGGCGAAACCGTTTGCACTAGCATGTTTTTCATCCCGTTTTACATCCCAAAAGTTGTGTTAGAGCATATTGTCTTTCAGAGTCCAAAATGGAAAAAAGTCACGTTAGCCTTAGTACTTTGTCCAATCCTGAGCTGAAAAAAAATATAAATCCATTTTTTAAGCCAAATATGACCAAATCGTCTGCACTAGCATGTTTTTTGTCCCATTTAAACCCAAAAGTTTTATCTCTCCTGTGCTGAACAAATATATTTTTACCAGGACGAAGTTTAATAAAAATTGTGAATCAGCCAACACCAGTTATCAACACCACCTCAGTCAATAAAGACACCACACACTGCAATTTGAAATCTGTTTTTACTTAAAAAAGATCAAAATAAAGATGTACAAGTGAACCAAAAGAAGACGCCATGTTACACTTCAGCTTTAGAGACAGATGGCAGGACAGAAAGGCATGACCTGAAATACTTCCCTGTCGAGAAACAAACAAACAGAAACATTAAGAGCCGGCCTCACCTGTGGGCCGGCGCTCGCTGAAGGTGCGGCGTCCCGTATATTCTATTGCAGATTGTCCTTCAGTTTTTTATTTTTTAAAAAGAGGTGAGGACACTTCAGTCAGCGAGACCGGAGCGAATACATTTCTGCTACAGCGTGTCCAGTCTCTCCGGAGGATCCACAGTGTTTCAAATCGAATTATCGGACAAACAAACGGCTTCATCAGCTCAGGAAAACATGGACACTTTAAATAACATAGAAAGAAAGAGATAGAGAGAGATGGCATCTTTTCAATTCAGTTTGGACTCTTGTCTCCAATACACAAAATGGTCTAAAAGATCTACCCAGAGAGCACTCGACTGTGGACACTTAAAACCAGGAGACGACAGATTCTTCTTTAAGTTTTCAGTACAAAAAATAGATCGAAAAATGAAAAAAATAGTTATAATCTGACTGGAGGAATTTATAAAGCGACTGTCTGGATCTACGTCTGCACAGTGAGGGGGTGTGGCTTAAGGATTGGGGGTGGAGCTACTTAACATTCATCGTTGAGTATATTAATGATTTTTGTAGGTATCAGAGTATTTGGGCAGTCGATACCCCTTCACATTAAGTCTGAATGATCCTATATAATACAGTAAGTATTCACTTCCTCCTTCAAGTGAAATTTTTCATTATTGCGATGAATAAAATCTTTAGAGATGATTTACAAAAGAACCGTCTGTCCGTTCACTACAGTATCTGCTATGTACATCTGTTAAAAAGCAAGCATGTTGTCCTTATGTACATCTAAATTCTTCTTTATTTTGAACTGAATATACATATTTACTTATTTTCACAGTTTCTATGTTTGCTCATATATTCAATATCAATAGATTTCTTTTCTTATTATGAATACAAATATTCCCTCATGGCACCGAGTTTCCCCCTTTGTGTTGATATCTCACGATTGTTGTCCTTCCTCATGTCCATGTAGCAAATTCTGTTTGGGAACAATCTTGATTGCGGTTCAGTTTTTTTTTTTTTTTTGCTAAATCACAGCAATCTCCAAAAAAAAGCACAGTTTTCAGTTTCAAGTGTACAGTTTTCTGGTCGTCGTCGTTATCACATATGATATTCCTGCTCTTTGCTCCTTCACCGGATTTGAAGGTTGAACATCTCCAGTGGATTCAAGCCTCCTCGTGGCTGTGCAAGTACAAAAGAGTTCTGCTTCTGCCGTCGCACAGAAGCCACAAAGCCACGAGAAGTCGGTGGAGTTTGTGTTTTTTAGCGCCTCTCTCAGCCCCCTTGAGTTGACCCCGTCAGCGAGTTGGATCCTGTGTCTTTGTGGTGGTCATTTCACGGGCACGGTGATCGTCGTTCATTTCTCGTTATTGGATTAAGGCACTTGAGAGGTTTTTGGTTTTCACGGGAGCTCAGAGGAGACCAGGGCGAGGCCGGAGCTCTGGCGGAGCGGGGGCCCGGTGTGGACGGCCTTGGGACAGTCGGGCGTCAGGACCCGTCCGTTCTCGCCGACGCTGCCCGTGATGGACAGACGGGCCTTGTTCCTCATGGCTTCTGTAAATGTTAGCTGAGGAGGAAAAGAAGACAGAGGTTTGTGTGCAGAGCAGGAGAAAAATGGACAATTACACAGCTGCAGATTGGAGTTTTGAGAATGTTCTTGCCTAATCTCAAGCTTGAGACAGGTTACCCAAATCAACTTTGATCGTTTTTAGCATCGGATATAACCGCTAACATTTTTACTAAGCTATCTTTCAACCCTTTTTACTTCAATTATGCCTGCAAAAATACCTTAACTGATCTGTACTCAAAACCAGTAAGCTGTATAAGAGTGAAGTCAGAACACAGCAGCACATAATCAGGAAAATTCAGTGAGGGTGAGTGGGGAGGGGTGATGATATCATCCTGTGCAACCGAAACCAGAAGAGGGAGACAAGACGACAAGTTTGTAGAAAAGTTCTGTAGATGATCTGCTCTTAAATGATCATCACCAGGTCTCTCCTGCATCCAAAGAGCCACTTTGTGCTACTGTTGGGTATAGAGCTAAAACACTGCACCATCTTTCTCCGGTGTACATGTCGTGTATGTAGTAATGCTGCTTCATATTCACATCTGCAAGCTACAAAGCAACTCTTTCATCGATGCTGTTGATACGGTTTTTAACATGTAGTAATCGAATTGAGCAGGGTACACACTTAAAGATTAGCTTTAGGACATAATGTACACCACTTCGGACTCGCTGTTGCTGCAGCTAGCTGTGTTGCCAGATTTTGTGATTGAAATAAGCATTTTTAAAGAGTGAAACCTACATGAAGCGTGTTTTAATTTTTTCCATGTTACATTTCAATTTCAAAGTCATATTTCTTCTCTTTTGTCATTACATTTACCCATTAAATATCCATTTGTTGAGAGGTGGAACATCCTTTTATTTATTACATAAGTGAAGGGAGGGGCTGCTGTTATTTATAACTCAGTTATTGCTAAACAGTCTGTCTAACCTTGATTTTTGTAACCAAACATATCAGGATTTTATCGAAGTTTTACCTTTACCTCTACAGCTTTATCATGGTGAAAACAGTAATAGCTGAATTAGAAATCAATTTAAATCTGGCTATATTGATTTATTTTAGGTGGAAATGCCTTTTAGCGTAATTTTACATTTGTGTTAGGATTGAATAAAATAATTTTAATAACTTCTGAATTGGGTTAATATAGATGATAGATCATGCAGCACATCCCTCCTTGGTTTGGGGGCTCAACAAGCCCAAATAAGCAACTGCACTATTGGAGCAAGCCCAAAAAAAGTGCAACCTACAACTCCCAATACACACATGCACGTTACAAAAAGCAGGAGCCGAAAATCGCTTATAATAAGCGAACCTGGCAACTCTGGCATTGAGTTCTCTTATGTGTCTGTCAACAGAGCAGCTCCTGTCTGTGTCTGGCTGACACAGACACAGACAGATTTTTTATCTGTCTGTGATTTTTTATCTTCATGTTTGGGGACTCTAACAGATAAATAAATCTCTAGATTCAGAAAATCCTTATGTGTGTACCCCGCTTACATCTTAGCGCATTTGCTGCTTCATTCACTATCTTATTACAACACTGAATTCTGCTGCATTTTTTTGATGTCATGTCCCACCATCGACAGGGCCACTCATGTGAATGCTCCAGTGCATGATTGTTTTAGACCCAAAACCCTGTCATCCCTGTCCGAACAGTCTCTAAAATCTTCAATCCAGCAGGAGATTCTCAAAATGTGCACAACTCTACTTGCATGTGGACAGAAGGCTAATCGCACAGAATAAGATGCCTATATTTGGACATGACCTCGTAGCAAATGGCTGTTTAAATACATTTTTCATTTTAAAATCACATCTTAAAACCCACTTTTTTAGACTTGCTTTTACATGATTTTTTTTTTACTTACTTGTTTTATTATTTAAAGTTCTACTGTTCTGATCCTCCTCATGTTTCTCATTGTTTTAGTCCTGTTTTTACATTTCTTTTCTTGTTTTAACATACTCAGTTTTTATTATCATTACTTTTATTTCACTTTATTTTATGTATTGATTTATTTATTATAAGAATTTATTATTACTTTGTTTTTTTTCTTTTACCTGTCCTCTATCTGTCCTCTTCTTTTCTATCTTCCTGATGTGATGTTGTCAACCTTCAACAGTCTTATATTTATCTGTGTATTTGTAAATCTGTTAGCTATCTACTGTCCTGTTATCTCCTTGTCATTATGCATTATACCAGCTGTTTCAATCCAACCAGTTTATTCTATTTTCTTTCATTTTGTTGCTTTAGTTAACATGACCCTCTGCCTTCCTCTGACTCTCATGGTCTCTGATGTTGATTTTTTTTCTGCCTTTGTTTTGTCTGTTAAAGCACTTTGTAAACTTCTGTTTTAAAGGTGCTATATAAATAAAATTATTATTATTATTATTTTATTATTATTATCATTATCTTTAATGATAAAACTACGGCAAAATATCTGTTTACTTTTCTTAATGTCCTTTAAATTTTTTCACCAGGGTTCAATCAACCAAGTGATAAACTAGAATCTGGGCAAAACTAAAACTCCAATCTGCATGAACACAATCTGTAAAAACCAGAGTCCAGGTCAGCCATACAGTTTGAATACAATATACAGCAGGGATGGGCAACTGGTGGCCCGGGTGCCACATGTGACCACTGACTCCCTCGGTGGGGCCTGCAAGTCAATTTCAAATATGACAAATGGGCTGAGGGGCACAAACCTCCCATTTCATGTATGTTTTTCATTAAGGTAATGTTATTGGTCCTGTTTCTATGTTTGTGAACCAGGTTAAAGGATTAGTCCAGGTTTTTTGTAAAGGAACATGAGCTTGGTCTTTGTGGGGAGAGTACATGTTGCCATACAAAGCCTCATAATTAAACCACCTACAGGTTAAAACTACTCAAAAACTATTTGACTTGACAATATGATGTCATTAGTATCATGTACTTGTGAAAAAGTAGAAGTTTGTGCTCCACAACGACAATATGTTTTTACAAGAAAACATGACAACATCCACCTGGAATAAAACAAAAAGAATACCAATAATTCCAAGAAAATCAAGCTCAGCTGTGGGCATTTTCCTAACATTAATAAGCATTAAAAATTCACTTAAATGGAACATTATGATTAATTTATCAATAAAAAGTATGTTGGTGCACTGAAATTTTTTTTAACAGGCTGAATTCTGTGTTTAGCTCATGTCATTAGATTAAAATGTTCTACTTGCACTCTAGTCAAAGAGATACAGTGCTTGACAAATTAATTTTATTAAAATAAAGAAACATAAATATTTTAGAAATCTTTCAAAAGATTAAACCGAAATTGTTTTTTTCATTGGATGCACACAGGAATAAGGAATTTTAAACGGAATTCACATTTTACTGGGGATGCAGGATAATATTGGTTTGATATAATTAAGTACATTTTGGGGCGTGTGTGGTAGAACTATTGTCAGAAGTGGAGCTTAAAGCAGAATATCAGGAGCAGGACCACACCTCAACCACACCTCTTCCTGTGTTCCCATAAATTCTGACCGACCATTTCCCTTTTATGTTTCGCTCACTCGACACACCCCTTCTTCCCTCCCCTTTCTTAAAATTTCTTCCTTCCTTCTTTCCTCAGGGCCTTATAGAGGGGGTTTGTCGTGACCAGGAGCTACGGCGAATTCCCCATTAATTTTCCTCAAACTGTTATCTGCTTCACGTACCTGCTATGTTGCTTGTTATCCACTGGGCGCAATAAAAAATGGTCAAATTCATCCTGTTGATGGTGTGGTCCTTACTCATGAATGTATAAATGTGTGTGACAGGTTTACCTCATCATAACTGATGGTCCACTTTAATAAATCAAAATGATGATTTATTATTGAACAAATATTTTACTCTAAAAGACAGTGGAAGCACAAAATATCAAAAATGAGCTCGGGATTATTGCTACTTTGGATTTTCGCCAAAATCCGATATCTTGCATCCCTCCTTTTTTGGCTTAACAGCTAATTTAAACATTCTTGAATAACTATAATAATAATTTATTAGCATTAAAAACATCATTTTAGTTATTGATCTTCTACACACTGGTGCATTAACCTTTATAGACATTAAAATATTTGGACATTGTAACATTCAAAGACTAAAACTGATTTTCTGATCAGAAATGTAAGTAAATAACGATAATCTGATATCTTAATCCAGAAACAATAATACCGCTTCTTTTTTTCTTTTTTTTGCCAAACAGAAAAAATTAATTGGATAAGTATAATAATTATTTTTAAGCATCATAAACACATAATTTAAGTTAAAGAGCCTTTATGCACTGACAAGTGAAAAATAATTTGGACAATTTAACATTCAAACATAAAAACTGATTTAGCTAATCAGGAAAGCAAGTAAATCATAGTAAATAGTAGGGGTGTAACGAAATTTCGTGCCTCGAAATTTTGCGAAATAAAAAATGACGAAATAAAATTCAGACGCACGAAATAAAAGCACGAAAAACAAAAACGCAAAGGGGCACTGGTGATGTTTTTACCCTCCTCGCCTACCGTAGCAAAACACTCGCTTCAATATGGAGGAAGACGAGGTCGAGGAATTAGCTGACGCTCCTTTGTCAAATCGGTTGTGTGGACCTATTTTGGCTTTCCTTGTGAAAGACGAGAGAACGGTGAGAAGATTGCAGACAAAACAACAACCGTGTGCAAAATATGCCGCTACAGTTCGACGTTTACTGCAGCGAGTAAAACTACTAACCACTTTGAACTGGAGACAGGCAGCAACTGTATGTTTGTGTAAGTCTGCATAAACAACAATATTTGATTTTTGCATCTACTGTTGAGTTGACAGAATTTGATCATACTTGAAGATCAGAAGTATATGCACTGTTATAGGCTAAATATTATAGTTCACAGTTCAGACATGTATAGGTCTAAACTGCAGCTCTGAGGACTTTTCATTCAAGAATGTACTTATCCTGATTGTTACAACAACAAAGCACTTTTTATTGAGATTGTATGTTTGTATTTGCACTGTAGTCTAAATAAGGGGGGAAAAAAATACAATTTTGTTTTTTCAAAGAGCATTTATTTTGTACTGATGCAGCAATAATTTTGTATGTCTGCATTAGGAAGAAAATAAAGAAAATACGATTTTTACACAACTTCCTACTGTTGGAGATTTTCTATAATCTTTATTTCATATCGTGAGCCCTGTTTCATATTTCGTATCGTTTCGTGAGTTGACCATTTCGTTACACCCCTAGTAAATAGTAATAGTAATCATAGTAAATAATTAATATTTGGCATTTTAATCAAAAATAATGAGTGTCATGTTTTGTTAAACAGTTAATTTAAGATAACATAATTGAAGTTAACAAGCTTCTACATGCCAGTGTATAGCATAAATGAGATCCTGATGTCAATGGGTTTTCTATCTGGTTTAATAAAGGTTAGATAAATAAATAAAATAAATAAATTACAGAATCTTAGAAAATGATTCTTGTAATCATCAGTGCTGTTAATTTGTCGCAGCTGTGGCATAAACCTTTCATCAATACATTTATTAAGCACTGCATCTCTTGATGTGACGACAGCCTTTTTGTTTATCCTCTTAAATATGAGTAACTAAGCATGAATGGAAGCAAAGATGGGACCCTTCATAATAACCCAAGTTGCCCATCCCTGCCGTCGGGACATGTCAGAGTCAGAAAACACCTCCATAGCCATTCAGTACAGTATGAAGCCAGCCCCAAACTACAGGCAGAGGGACAGGGAAGCTGACTCAGCAACAGAGAAGCTAATGAAGAGTTTGTGCTGAAGTGCTGATGGGGGACACATAACCACGCTGGACAGATCCACGCCGAGTGTGGGACGAGATCTGAAAGTCTAATGGGAGAGGGCCTGAGGGAAATATCCGGAGGAAACAGCTCACATCAATAAAACCATCTCCGGGGAAACTTTAAAGTTTACTTTCGCCCTGATGTATGGAGCTCAAATTTAACTTTATATTGTACGGGGCGTCCCGTGTGCTCAGGGCCGGGCTCTCATTAAATCTGCAGGCTGGTGGTGTATAGTTACTGACAGACTGGAGACAGGACGGTCCCAGAGCTGGACTGAGCCCTCACAGAGATGCACAGGAGGTAAAAAACATGGTTTGCAGAGACAAAACGAAGCAGTGGACAAATGTGCTGCAGCTTCATGAAATGTCCTCACAGGTGGAGACCAGAGAGTACACGGAAGACATTGGTCCTCATTTAACAGCTCTGATAGTCCTTCAGTCTGATCTTAAGTCCAGAGGCTGTACAGTGAAGCAAGTTTTATGTTAATATGAAACATTTCAAATATCAACCCTTTGACTGGCATTGTAACCATGTGGTTGACTTTTTGCTGCCTTACCACTGTATTTAAAGTTTTGAAAGCCCGTCTTTGTCTGTTTTTCCTTATTCACCTCCTGAATAGTGTTTGTGACACCAATCCACAGAAATCTAACTGTAAGAGCACATATCAGAGTAAGAAAAATTTTTGCACATATTTCCAGATCCTCTAACAATCGGAATTTAGGAGGTTATGTGAACGCTGGCGTCTGTTTTCGTTTTTTTGTTAGTTTTTTTGTTTGTTTGTTTCTCTGTTAGCAAGAAAACTCAAAAAGTTATGGACAGGTTTCAATGGAATTTCAGGAAATGGGGGACAAGGAACAAATGATTAAATTTTTATGACCAAGCCAGATCACCGTCTGGATCCGCCATGACGAAAAATTCGATTTTCGTGAATAACTACTGAACTGAACTACTGAAAATAGATATCATTATGAATCCAACTGCTAATGGTATGTTTTCATGGTGATGAATCTAAATATTTAGATGAAATAAAGGTAGGACTAATATTTATGGCGAAAATCACAATATAAGTGAAAACTGTGGCGCTGGTGGAGGTCTGCGCTTTCTAGTTGAATGAAATAAATTTGATGATAAAACATCAGAAAACTGTGTCATCCGGATAATATCTAAATTTTGCTCTCTGTGATGTTTTCACATGAATAAAAACAAAAATGTTGTTTTCAGAAATGAAAGAAATTCATTCACACCCAGGAAGACCCTTATCAGGCAAGCCAACCAGCTGGTTGACCAACATATCTGCTTCCTGGTTGGTTAATAAGAAAAATAAAAGCTAAAATGTTGCTAAATGAAGAAAATAATTAGTTACAAATGCATTTCTTAGATTGGAAGCCAAAGGGTTAAAAGGGTTAAATATTATTTATTGATCTTCTAAGTCAAAAGCTCTTAGGGTTTGTTGTTTTCAGCTCTGTGTTTACAAAATCAACATAGCACGTTTTCAGCTTGTTTATGAGTCACAGCCATTAAATAAACCATGTGGCTCACTGAGTATTTTATACTCTGCGACTGCTCTAAGTTTACAATAGGTCACTGCTAGCTGCTGATTATAGAGTTTTTGCAAAGGTGTCAGAAAGGTGTTAGGTTGAATTTTTTGGTTAAGGTTTAACAAAACAGCAGTTGAATCTTTTCGTACATCAACAGAGATGTTTAGGCAACACCAAATGTAACGTACTTGTGTGTTTAATCGGCACCAAAGATTTGGTGAAGGCAGAGACAGCGTCCAATATTATGAAAACCGCACAGCTCATTTGCACCAATAAAACTGCTCTTGCACTTTATGTTGGATCTTGCGCAATAAACATGTTTACAGAAATGTACATAAAGCAGAAGTTTAATAGTTCCATCCTTAAAGGTGCTATGAGGAAATTCTATTTCTGGCAACATAAAGACTCTGCTACCCATGAGCATGCACGGCGACTGTCGTAATGCTGCGTTCCAGTAACCTCGGAACTGGGAGTGACATCATCTCTGACTTATCGGTGTTCCAGTTGAAGTTGGAAAAAAAACATGCTGATCTACCAGGCTGTTGTTAGCTGTTGTTAGCTCGCTCTGCGTTGTTGTTCACAAATACCACATGAAGAATGTGATTATCACTATGGCAGCATTTTTGTAAATATAAGTCTAACAATACTATGTATACAGCTGATCTGGAGCGACACACCCCAGTCAGAAGTGCAAATAAATTGATTATTACAGGAGCTAAATAACTGGGGGTGGCGAGGTTTCACCGAGTTCCCAGTAGAAAATTCCGACTTTGGGGGACGTTCCAGTTGCAGTTTCCTACTCGGAACTCGGAAATTCCCACTTCTGACTACAACTGGAATGCACCAAAACACGTGACCCAAGGTACGTAGTGGTAGTTTTTGATGTGTGACAACAAGCAATTTTTGGAAAAGTTAGTATTGTAGTTTTGTAGCCGGCTATATATCGCTACTTACAGCCCGGTGCTCTAAGACGTGTCCAAATAATATAAATTTGCTCTAGTTTTAATTGTCTTGTTCCCAAAGTTGAGTAGCCAGTCCAGCCCTGTCTGATCCGACCGTGAAGCTAAGAAATAGCATTTATAGATAACCTATTTTGATGCTATAAAACTCATCTTAAAGTGTGTATTTCCATCAGGCATATATCTAAAAGTGAGACTTTTTTGTAATAACTTAGAAACTCCTCCCCCTTAATGAGCGCATGTTAACAAAGATTTCACTGTTATGAAGCCAAATAATTTAAAACAAAGGCGCCATGTTGTGATTAATGTTGTTGCCAGCGTATGTTTGTTAGTTAGCAAGATTACACAAAAACTACTGAACAGATGTAACTGGAATTTTCAGGAGATGTTGGTAATGGCCCAGCTTTGAAATTTTTAGACTTTGGTGGTGATCCAGACAACTGCCATTGGAAAACACTAAGTTTTGCTCAATAACTGTCTGACTAATGATGATATCATCATGTTTCTAAGTGCTAGGTGTGAGTTTCAGGATCATGGTACATTATTAGGATGGTGTCTTCATCATGGTACTATTGTTTTTAGATGCAACAGTGATATATGAGCTACATTGGTGGAAGTTTGCGAGTGCTTTCTAGTTTCTTCAAGGATGCTTTCTTTATATGAATGCCACGAAAAAACAAAGATAAAGATGTGCTTGCTTCATCATACAGGCCTCTGGTCGGAGTATTAAATTCTGTGCTTTTAAAATTACTGTTTGAGTTGTTTTCTCTGCCTCTTTACTTACAAAACTACCTCATGTCCCTTAATTTGTCCAATTTTGCAAATCCATTCCCTCACTTAACCCTCGATTAGCTCATCAGGGCTAAATCTCAGCATCAGTTGAACTTTCATGGCTCCGTTTCCACATTACTGAACCCATGAACACACCAGCCATGAATATTCTCTCCCCCAGAGTTCAGGGTGAGTAATACTTTTTTGATTTTGTCAGGGAAATGGGTCACACGGTACGCTCGCTTGATAAATGAGGGCCAACGTCTGCAGCCACACAAGCTGCGAAGCATTAGCGGCGACGTCATGTCTGAGGATGACTCATCGCTTCCTGTCACATCGAGAAAAAGCTCCAAACGCAGAGCAGGACGTCACATCACCACAGACTGAGCAGATCAGACAGAGGAGTGGGAAGCGTTTTGCAACTGGTCACGACAGTCACTCAGCATGGAGAAGCTAGCAGCAGGGGGGGTACGGGAGGTTTCACTTACAGTCTCCGTGCAGGGGGGGCTAGAGAGGGGGAGGGGGTAAAGGCAGGGGCGGACCCTCTACGAAAACCCCCTGCTACATCTTATCAGCTTCCCCGTCGCTGCCGTACGCATTGAAAACCTCGCTAAACTCGGCTAAGGTGGGGACGCTGGGTCTGGGGCTCTGGTTGTGGCTAGGCTCGGGGCTATGGCGGGGGCTGCTCGTGTGGCAGGGGTAGCAGGGGTGCTGGGGAAGGCGGTAATGCGGGTTTTGGGACTGGGATTGGGCCTCCACCTTCATTCTCTTGGCCTCGTTGCGGGACTTGTAGCAGAACTCAATGAGGGCCACCAGCATGGCCAGGCCGAGGCCCCCGACCAGGATGTAGAAGACCCCCGCCACGTTGCTCAGACTGAGGGCCTGGGACGACTTGTCCTGCAGCCGCCGGGGGGGAAAGAAGAGGAAACACAGAGTCAGCGCTGGTTTTAGCAGAGGTGGAACAAAAACACTGAACATTTATACTCAATGAAAGACAGAAAATCACCCACGTCGACTTCACACCATGCAAACACAAACAAACACACTCGCACAACACTGAACATTCATCTCTGCTCTGATCTGGATCTACGCTGCACCGCTGAATGAAGCAAAACTATCTGCTGCAAACGCCCTGCCTTCAAAGTTTTAGAGGAATAACTGGGAAATTAAAGGGCCAGTCCAGCTAAAATAATAATTTCCTCACCCACCAGCAAAGTCTTTCATGAGCAGGTAGTTTTTTAATTTGTACTTTTAAGATTTTATTTTGCAGTGTGTAGAAATTGGCATTTTGGCGACATCTAGTGTTCATATTTAGGAATGAGCCCGTCCATTTATAAAACAACACATCATCAAAAAGGATCGTGAACAGGGCATCATTTACAACAGTTACAAGGCAAGGGTTTTTTTCATTCATAGTTGTAACTTTTGTTTTATAGATTATTGGTCAGTTAAGATGACGATTATTGGTTTTGTAAACTTTTGTAGACTCCTATCAAAAATCACATTTCAATCTTTTTGTCCCCAAAACCCACCCGAAGACAACATGGTGGATTGTTATGTCAGCCTCCACAGACGGGAGACTTGCGGTACATAGATATAAAAAGATTTTTCTAACTTAATAAAAGGAAAAAGTGTTATGAGGATAATTGTTCACCTATTTTGACAGAATTTACAAACAAATAGAAACATTACATCTGTTGCGAAATGCTGCCAACTTCTACACACTACACCAGGGGTGAGCAACTGGCAGGCCGGGGGCCACGTGCAGCCCTCCGCCTCACTAAATGTGGCCCGCCAGTCATTTTCAAAAATCAGCAATTGTAAATATGAAGAAAACTCAAATATCTAATAAAAAAAATTCTATTTAATCTTGACTGATATTTTTAATGGCTCTTGTAAGTCATTTATGAACTTACCTTGCTATTATAGGGTCTCTAAATCTGTTGCATGAAGCATTTGAACATTATATCAAGTATTACTCAATACTATATTTGAAATATGGCAGCACTAAAATCTATGAGCTTTAAAAATTTAGAAACACTTATCATTTCATTGATTTGATTCCATGTATTTTGGCTAAATTTGCTTGAATTCTGTGTCAAGTTCATTTCATTATGCATAATAACTGTTATTTGTGATGTAACATATGAATATTGGTATGCTAATTTTAGGATTAATTAATATTCTCTAATGGTATTTATCCGACATCCTTTTTCCTCTGGAGAATTTCCGAAAATGTGTAACAATGTGGCCCTCAGGCTGGGAAAAAGGGTTTTATGTGGCCCTCTTGGTAATGAAAGTTGCCCACCCCTGCACTACACCTTTAATAAAGTTAAAAAAGAGGGTGAACTGAACCACATTTTTTGGTATCAAAAGCAATAAAAAAGATAATTCGTACTTAGAGGAGCAATGCCACTCTTGAAAATACACATTCTTCCCTCTCAGGATGGAAATATCAATATCAATATTAAGTATCGAAGTACTGATCACTCCCTTTAACTATTAGTACCATATCCGTACTATGACAAAATGGTTTTACGTGAAGCTTTGTGGACTGTTTCCAGTCTTTCTCTCCATGTTTGTGCCAAGGTAGCGCCAATTTCTGTATCACGTGACATTAGAGACCAGAGCTGCTCCTGCAATCTCACACACAAAAGCTTAATGCAGCTTTGCGATTGTAGAAATAATAGAAAGGAAACACAATTCTATGGATTTCAACTTCAAAAATATTTTAAATTCACATTTTAAATAAGGTAGAACTGCAAGTCCATTGCCATAGATATATTTCTTCTGTATTAGTTAAAAAATGAATTTACTTGTGTGCGATTTTGCTTCATAAATGTGAATTATTTACTGTTGGTTTTCCCAAAGAAGCAAACCTGTGACTATAAACTAAGGGGACGTCCACACAAAAATGACATTAGGAGTATTTGCAAATTTTTTTTTTAATCCACACAGAGCCAGCATTTTGAAGCAGAGTCCCTGAATTAATGAATCTCGGAACAGCTCCCTTGCATTTCAGTTTGCACAATTAATAAGCATATTTTCAGAAACAATAATGCAGTATGAACTTACGGTTTTCTGACCGAAGGAAACTATCATATAAGTGTCATTACTGCCACCTACTGGGCTTAAAGTTGGATAAAAGGAATTAATTCTATTAGACAAAACAAGCATTAAAAACACAGAAATAATTACGTATCTCTTTCACAAATCCAAAATCCAAAAAACAGTTGATTTCTGTTTCTAGTTATGAAAAGAAAGGTAAACAGTAGCCCAGCTAATGGCTAGTGTTGCCAAATTAACATCCAGTAGGAAGAGGTCTTACAAGAAATTAATTTGATTTAAAATGTTTTTTTTTCTTACCAATAAATAATCTCATGAAAATGTGTAACACCCAGGAAATGACTGAGATTTTTTTTAATTTACAGTTTTATTTATTTATTGTTACAGACAGTGCTTGAATAATTCATTAGACTACCACTCAATGTAAGGTTTATGCCACATCAATGGGAATAACCAAGTAACCAAGCAGGAGATGCATTCCCACTGCACTTGTTAAAATTAACAAATCTCTTATAAGACCATTTATCACAGATAAACAAGCAAGAAAAAATAGTTTTAGTTATGGCTGAACGATTTGAGAAAATAATCTAATTGCGATTTTTTCCCCCATTTTATTGAGATTTACTCTGCAATTGTTTTAAAGTTCCTCATCTTATGTATTCTTAAACAAACATAAGCAGTAGATCATTTTATAGTAAAACCAATAAGACATTAAATTAATCTAAGGATAAAAAATTTGAAAAAAAGTTGGTTTGAAAGCGGAAAAAGGTTAATAAATAGGTGCAAAATAGGTATGAAAACAATTGTAAAAAAAAATCCAAAAGTGGCTTAGGAAAATTAATTATGGCAGCAAAATTGGGAATTAAATTTGAAATAAAATTTCAAAAACCATGTAAAAATTCCAATAATGGTTCTTACAGTGGCCAAAAAAAGATGAATGGGGGCAAAATAGGCATAAATGGGGTTAAAAAACGGTAAGCAATTGTCCAAAAGTGGGGAAAAAGTGTATGAATAGAGGTAAAAAAAATAGGCATGAAATTGCAAAAAACTACATCACAATGCCAAAATGTTCAACACATTTTGGGCTAAAAATATTGAACCTTCTGCAATTTGAAAATTGCAACAAGCCATATTGTGATTTAATCTAACTTGCTATTAATTGTTCAGCCCTAGTTTTAGTGGTTGTTTTTTTTTTTTTGCTTGACTTATGTCTGACTTCTCAGAAAAGCCCAGTGAGAGGCTCAAATTTGGGTATAAAAGCGTGAAATCAGATTGAAATTCCTCATTTCTGTTCAAAAAGTTAGTCCAACGATAAAAAGAAAATTTAGAGGTAAAGAAGGTTTTGAAAAATGTCTAAAATATTCATGTTTAATCATTTCATACAATAAATTGTTAATGTCTATGTAGAGGAATCAGTGCTTATAGTAATATTGCTAAAGTTTTACTCCTGACCTGCGTGTGCTTTGCATTGTGGGTAACAGTACAGGAGGTAGACTGGTCAGATGCAGGGCTAATTTTCCAGAAGTAGTGTGACATATTTGGAATACTACAGATTTTGCTAAATTCTGTATAATTTATGCTGAATTTTGGCAGAACCGGTACATGCAGCTAGCATAGTGTGCCATTTTAAAAAAACGTGGTGTATCTACCTATTAATGGAAAAGTTCGGTTACTACAGCTTTCACTTTGTTTATAGAATGAAGTAGAACAATATACACACCCAGAAGGCTTTCCTGATCCAAACAGTGCTTCAGGAGATATTTAGATCCAAAATCGAGCGGCGGACATCCATATAATGGTAGCACACGGGGCATGTATTGCGCCGCTCCTAAAACTGCATTAATCGTCCAAAAACTCATTAGTTTCACTAAAATTTCATCATGGTCCGCTCATGCTACTCCTCCATTACAGTCTGTGTCGCTCCAGACATGTTTTGTGACTGTGCTGACCTCTGAACTGAAGAAGAAGAAGGTTTGCCTCCGGCATGCGCAGTACGGCTCATTGTTTCAGGGGAAAACTGCCGGCTACACAACGACTTTCTTCTTCCAGTTTTGTGCAAAATGGACGACTATCGGATGAAGATGTTGTGGAGGAGAACTTTGAATATGATGGGTGTCCTTACAGTTTCGAGCCAGAGTTTACAGATGAGGAGCTCATCGAAAGGAGAACGCGGAGGCAGCGCTCCAGAGAGTACTGCAGTTTTAGGAGCGGCGCTATATGCCCTATGTGCTACCATTATACGGATGTCCACCGCTCGATTTTGGATCTAAATATCTCCTGAAGCACTGTTTGGATCAGGAAAGCCTTCTGGGTGAGTATATTGTTCTGCTTCATTCTATAAACAATGTGAAAGCTGTAGAAACAGAACTTATCCCTTAAAATAATCTTCATCGCCATGCTAGACTTGTGATAAATAAATTCTTATATATTGTAGTTTTGGATGAACTGGCCCTTTAATTTCCCCACATTCCCCAGCTGTGACATTCACCTTTTAGCCCCCTTTTATTCAAATATATTCAGCTAATCTGACTGTGCTGCTCCTCCTGCTCCTCCCTGTCATTTATCTCCCTCAGATAAATCATCCGAGTCCTTCAGGGGCGTTGGACTTATTACCTCGACACACAAAAAGACGTCAGCCTGTCACGCTCGCTCTCATTCGCAGGTGATCGCTGTGTGATTGTCCTGCACTTAGGGGTCTGATTAAGAGGACATGACTGATGCTGCTTTATTTAAAAGGGTGGTAGCTCTCTGCGTCAATAGTGTGGATCTGTGTTTGAGTGTGCTGCAACAGACTAAAGCTTCTCGTGTGAGATAGGGTGACGTGTGAGCATGCCCTGGGACCCTCTAACCAGTACGAGAGCGAGTCTTCATCTGGCTTTGCTTGCTGTGAAGCTGTTAGCGCTGCGACATGCCTTGTTCCTGTCATGCTGTATCCCTGAGGCTACACCTGCAGCAAGTCTCTACCTGCGTATGTCACAGTAAAGGTGTGTGCGTCTCAAATCAGCCAGCCTGAACAGAACAGAACTGCCAGTGCTATCAAACTCATAAAAGACAAAGAGAGGAGGGGGAGGCTCCCGGGCTGGTGGAGACTGACCTTACTTCCCGAGTCCTTGGGTCCACACTCCCCTTTATCGTACCACCATTTGTTTTTCAGTTTGTCTAAGACTCCTGCTTCACTCAGTTTCAATACGGCAAGGTTTACAGGCGTTCTTCAAATCACGGGGGGCGGGGAAGGGTGGGTTGAGGGGGGGGAAATAACATAAATAACATCATAGGACATGTTATTTTATGTTATTCAATCAGAAGAAGCCCAACAAGAGCAGCTCAGTACTCTTCACAAAGTGACGGAGCCGGGGAAAGACCCACTTCTGCTACGTGTCTCTTTGCTCGACGGAGGAGTTCATTGTTTACGGGGCGAGTTTGTAGAGCTCAACAAGGATGGACCACTTTTAGGCAGGTCCTGGTCCCTTTGGGTTAATTCTCTTTGAACATCAAGCTAATATCCAATGTCAAGATTTTGTCTTTCAAAGGTCCTTCTGTGCATCATTTTCTTTGAATAAGAAATTAGAGGAAGACTTTACTTCTTCATTTACTGTTAACTCCCCACAAATGTCCACTCTGCATGATATGTGAACTCATCTGAAATATATACTCCTCAAAAAAGCTTGAAAGTGTTATTTCGTTCGGTTATTTCTCCCCTGTAAAGGAACACTCCAGCATTTTCTTGTTTCTGTGTCCTGCCTCAATCCCAAGTCCATGACAAGCAGATAGACACCATTATTTTGACTGTAGATGCAGTAACACGGAAAAGACGGGCAAAGCTAACCAACCACAAGTTAGCATTAGCTCAGACACTGGGAGTCAATGGGTACTGTTAGCCTGTCTCCACCAACAGAAAGAGGTAAGTGATATAGATAATACAAAACCCAAAACCAGTGAAGTTGGCACGTTGTGTAAATCGTAAATAAAAACAGAATACAATGATTTGCAAATCCTTTTCAACCTATATTCAATTGAATACACAGCAAAGACAAGATACTTAACATTTGAACTGAGAAACTTTATTTTCTTTTAATTTTTGAAGCTTTTCAGGTGGAATTCTTTCCCATTCTTGCTTGATGTACAGCTTAAGTTGTTCAACAGTCCGGGGTCTCCGTTGTGGTATTTTACACTTCATAATGCACCACACATTTTCAATGGGGGACAGGTCTGGACTACAGGCAGGCCAGTCTAGTACCTGCACTCTTTCACTACGAAGCCACGCTGTTGTAACACGTGCAGAATGTGGCTTGGCATTGTCTTGCTGAAATAAGCAGGGGCGTCCATGAAAAAGACGTTGCTTGGATGGCAACATATGTTGCTCCAAAACCTGTATGTACCTTTCAGCATTAATGGTGCCTTCATAGATGTGTAAGTTACCCATGCCTTGGGTACTAATACACCCCCATACCATCACAGATGCTGGCTTTTGAACTTTGCGCCTATAACAGTCCGGATGGTTCTTTTCCTCTTTGGTCTCGAGGACACGACGACCACAGTTTCCAAAACCAATTTGAAATGTGGACTCGTCAGACAATATGCTCAGGCATTTGTTCACAAAGTGGTGACCCTCGCCCCGTCCTTGTTTGTGAATGACTGAGCATTTCAGGGAAGCTGCTTTTATACCCAATCATGGCACCCACCTGTTCCCAATTAGCCTGTTCACCTGTGGGATGTTCCAAATAAGTGTTTGATGAGCATTCCTCAACTTTCTCAGTCTTTTTTGCCACTTGTGCCAGCTTTTTTGAAACATGTTGCAGGCATCAAATTCCAAATGAGCTAATATTTGCAAAAAATAACACAGTTTACCAGTTCAAACGTTAAGTATCTTGTCTTTGCTGTGTATAACGGTTGAAAGGGATTTGCAAATCATTGTATTCGGTTTTTATTTACGATTTACACAACGTGTCAACTTCACTGGTTTGGGGTTTTGTAGATGGATGAATAATTAAAGCATTCATTGTATTAACCAAAGCAATTTCCTGCAAAATGCTAAAGTAGTTGTAGCCACAGATGGTTACATTGCAGTTTTGACAGAGCATTTGACTGGGATTGTTGGCTTGTTTTGATGAAAAAAGCAAAAAGCTTGTAAATCTAATGCACACTTAACAATTATGCAGACCATTTCTAATTGCAAACACAGAATCTATCAGAGACAACTTAAATGAATTACAAAGCACACTGGCAGAATGATCATCAGCTTTTTAAAAGCATTTTTTAGTTTTTTTTTTTTTACAAACTTAAATCGTGTCAGACCTGTGGGCAAAACAGCTGAAAGGCTGTCAATAAGGCCATTGCACAGGGATAACAATTTACACTGGAAAACAACATAACCTGACATTTGGGTCATATTTTTACTCCCCAGCTGTCATCAGATAAACTCTTTAGCAACTCTAAACGGTCCTGTGTGCTTGTTGTGAGTTGTTTTTATGTTACGTTATCTTCTACTATCTTCATATTCTCTTCTTCTTCACCTAAACAGAGTATTTATTTTGTTAACCTACTTCTGTGGGGTGGTTTCCTTCAGGGATGTGACGTTCACGAATGAGTCGCGGCTTCTTATTGTTCACTTAAAAGAGCTGTTCAATAGACTCAACATGTTTGTGAATGTCGTATTTCTTGTGAATTCCACCATGGAAGTAGGTCAACTAAACAAAGCCTTCGTTCAGGAGTAGCAGAAGATAATATGAAGATAGAAAAAGATAACGTAACCAGATTATTTTTTTGTTTTCATTTATTGTTATCTCTGGAGTCATTGGTAATATGATCCCTCATAGAACTCACACACGATCATACACACCACTCATATTTTCTACTTGATCTTGTAATTTTTTCTTCTTTTTTTAATTGTGGTGGTGTTTATTTTGTTACTAGTTTTTCATAATTTTTGAGAAACTTGTTTTTGTCATATCGCTTTTTTCACTCTCTTTTTTGCGTGTTATATGAGCATATAATATTGTGTAACTTCAATATACTTTAGGTGGATTGGTCATCTTTGACTTGAGTCCAACTGTCTGCCCGTCCCATCGTTTGACGCTCAGGTGGTTCACGCTAATCCTTCCTTGGACAGCTAAAACATTTCAACGGGGAATCAGACCTGTTCTGGAGGATTTTCCCTTCTGGACTCTCTGTTGAGCTCTACAATTGGGAGATATTTTGGGGAGGGGTTGGAGCTAACAGACACATAAATGTGGGACCCCGGCTGCATCGCTTTTCTGGAACGGGCGCATACTGCCGGGACATTTTTAAAGAGGAAATACAGCGGCTCGTACTGTCAGCACAAAACTACAGTGAAAACCCTTATTTGAATTTGAGCTAATCATGCTAATAACATTTTGATATCTTTATTTGTCCAATTTGTAGCCACAGAAGCTAAACAGTGAACATTCTGCTTGGACAGTACTCCCTTATCGACCCGGCAGATGCTCCTGTTACCAACAAATAAACACATTTCACGTTTTTACCGCATCAAGGTTCACACGGGCATAGCGTCATAGCGGCTAACCTTCTCGCCACCGCCTCCGCTGCCACACTCTCCTTTGTCGTACCACCACTTGTTTTTCAATTTGTCCAACAGGCCTTGCTCATTGAGTTTTAACACTGCCAGGTTAACAGCACTTCTTGAAAACGATAAAGCATATTTGGTGAGAGGGGGTGAGTATGCCGTCCAATTTTAGGAGGGAAGGAAGAGACAGAGGGGGAGGGAGAGGGGGGAGGAGTAGCAGTAAGAGAGGGGACAGAGGTGGAAAAGTGCATTTAAGGTTACAATCCCATCCCGGGACCCCGACGCACACTGGACACAAATCTCTCAAAGATTGAGGAGCTGTATTATACAGAAAAACATAAACGCTTTAAAGATTAAAAAGCTTGAATCAACATTGGGTGTTTTTCCTTTTAGGAGCATCACCCAAAACTGATGTTAAGGCAGCCATTTTTCTTCAATGTTTAAAAGCTGTTAAAGAGGTTACTTTTACGTTTTGGTATAAACTTACAAAAGCCATATTTTTTGATATTTATATTTATTTTATATTGATAATTTTTTTTTTTTAATATATTTTTTTAAATACCTTTTTTATCGGCTTTTCAAACTGCTACTGGAATCCTCACTCCACTGAAGGAGTTTTCAAAAGGGTTTAATAAAGTTTATTCTAATCAAATATAATCTAAAAAAAAGTAAAAAACAGCCAAAATTTCAGCAAGTGCAGGGTTTATTTTACTCTGGATGAAGTCAAATTATAGTTGATCGTGACCCGGAAAAGAAAACAATCAATTATGCAATAAAAAATAACACTTTTTAACTAAACAACAGAATAGACAGAGTTTATATCACAAGCTGAAAACCAGTACATCTAAATTTAATAAGCCTAACATTAACATTAGGTTGAAAACAAGATACTTTTCAACACGACAAACTTGTTTATGCTGTTTCTTTTAGTGATATACTCATTTTATCTTTGTATTACCAGTAAATCAAATTAAGAGTTAACATTCTCTTACAAAAATAGCAGAAATTGCTGTGAAAATTTTGGTTATTGCTTCTTTACTCAAATACACAGCAATGTTTTGTTTTGATGGAGGAACAATAACCAGAGTTGATCATAACTTTTAATCTGAAAGGTTTGTTTTTCGTCTGAACATGAGTGTTTTTAAGAAATTTTATTTGTGGATCCACGGTGATAAAGCTTTAGTAATGACTTTTTCCAACACCACAAACATAACAGTGATGTTTCCATTTTAACCCCTAAAAAATGATAAATAAATATTAGTCTATTGATCAGTCAAATTCATCCAATGTCTAATTTTCTAGAAGAAAGTGTCCAATCAGGAGCGGTCAAAGCTCAACAAGAGACAAGAATTATGTTACTTACAAAGTGATGCGTCTCTTTATAACATTTGAGATAAAAATCACTTCCAATAGTGGCCAAAATTACTAAAGAGAAAAAAAAAATGTTTACGGGAATGTGTGCAACCTTGCAAATATCTTAAACTGGGAGTATCGTTGCAAACTTTGAGGCTTTTGCATGATATTCTTTGAATTTAAATTTCGTTCTGATATTCTTGTTTTGTCTCTACTGTTATACAATTTACAATAAACCAATCTGATTTCTTTCATATTTTAAATACTCTTATAGCACAAATTCTCCTGTAAAAAATTATGTCTTTAACTTGATCCTGTTTGAAATGGTTGAAGTTTTAAATGCATATCTATAATAAAAAAATCCAGGTGGACTTAAAGTGCAGAAAAATGTCCTTGAGCTGCAAGGGTCAAATAAATATGTTGTGTAAAAATAAATAAAGAAATAAAATTTTACACTGAAAAAAAAAAAACAATAAATTTAAAAAATTGAATACATTTATTTTTGGGATATTGTTGATTAATTCTACCTTGTAATACTTAACAAAAGTCAGACATTTTTATTTAAGATGTTTAGAAGGGTCGATGTTATAAATGCATATTTATTATAAAAATCCAGGCAGACTAAAAGTAGAGAAAAATATCCTTATTTGCAGGGTCATATATGTTATGTACGAATAAATATATAAAATTAAAATGAAAAAATAAAAGATAAAAGTATAATAAATTGAGTACAATTACCTTTGGGATATTGCTGATTAATTCTACTTTGTAATATTGAACAAAAGTCAGACATTTTTCTTTAAGAGGTTTGGAAGGGTCGATGTTTTAAATGCACATTTATGATAAAAATCCAGGCAGACTAAAAAGTAGAGAAAAATGTCCTGAAGCTGCAAGCTTCATGTATGTTATGTACGAATAAATATATACAATTACAATTTAAAAAATAAAAGATGAAAATATGATAAATTGAAGAAAATTATTTTTGGGATATATATTTGCTTTTTTATCCACACTAACCATCGGAGGTCCCACGTCTTTGTTTGGTAGACATGTGTGATGCAAACAAATCCCTAATTTTGGACCCAGCTTGGCATGCATTAGTTGATTCAAGCTCACAGGATTTCTGAGCATTATCCCGTATTTACATCATTACTAACTTCTGTTAACAGGCTTCTGAGATTTGTCTCAGGGTGCGTTGTGGTCCTCTTAATATCTCCGCATCATTATGAAAAATAAAAACAATCAGAGATGAAAATGGATCAGAAAGACAAAAGCAGCACAGCTAATATTTCACTTTATGCAGATGATGTTGTCGTTTCCGGAGCCGTTTGAAAGCACAGCCCCGAGCCGCCGCGCTGCCCGCTCTTTGACGTCGCTGGTGTGTTTCCTCGCTGATATCTGGACAAGTGACTGACAGAAGATGATAATCCTCGAGAACAACGAGACAGAGGCCCAGGGGAGGGCGGAGGACTACCGTGATCTGTCAGGGACTCCTCCCGGTCAAAGCAGCGGCTGAAAACTGGCACCAGCCGGGCCGCAAAACAAACCAGCAGCTGCCTCATCTGCTTCGGGCTTCATGTGGAGGGAAATTTACAGAAAGCAGCTGGACGGGGGTCGATTTGTAAGCTTTGAGGGTCATGTTAAAAATCAATAAATTAAGTTTTCTAAAATCGAGTAAACAGCATCCAGCCTCACATTTTTAGGGCCTAAAAGGGAAATGTGTCTAAAACTCTATGATTACAAACATTCACAGATTTTAAATTGAAGTCTGTGTTTTGTTCTGTGTAAGATTTAAACTTCAACTTATTTTTAAGATGTAAGTATTTAGACTTTAGACCAGGGTTTTGATGGTGTAAGGAACATTATCTTTATGCCATTAGGGTGGGAGCCATGATTTCTGGAAAAATACCCTTGACATAAAATGAGATTGTGTGTATATTTGTTATTTGAATGCATAAAAATAACACTAAACTGAGTGGAAAATGGGAAAGATGTCGGTATGGCATGCAAGAAAGCTTTACACTGAGTGCACAAAGGGGCTGCTTTTTATTATCATAACTGTTTTTCAAAATAAATGTCTTATTTTGCTCAATTTTGCCAGCCCACACTTTGCTCTCGCTCATATTTGGAGTTTATAACAACAAGAGAAGAAGAAAGACTTTATATGCTATTTTGATTTTTTAGAATGAATGATACACTGTTTGAAAAGTTCATGCCTCTTTTATCAAAAATGAAAGAAAGAAAATTATTTTCAAAAAGTGGAGCCAAATCAAAGTTTATCTTTGAAGTAAGTATGGACTCCTGTATATATGTTCACAGTTGAGGAGGTAAACTGAGCAAGAATAACAATTTTAATCAACATAAATGTGCTTCTTAAACCTTGCACAGTAGCTGGATCAGCCTGAATCATATATATTACAAATAGATAAAATTTAACATGTAATTTTTTCAGTCTTAACGTTAAGATCTTTTTTTCCACTGTCAGCTTTTAGTCAGTGTCAAACGCTTATATTAATTTCAGAATAAAAAATTAGAATAAAATGTTTTATGAAAATAATTAGAGCTGAATAAAAAGTATATTTAAACAGAAAAAAATCTTGCACTTATTTGTAATTTAATTTAGTGTTTTCATTTTTAAAAAAATCAAGAACATACATTGAATTTTTACTTTCAAATTTGTATTTTTTAATCCCTCCTTGACTGTTTTAAGCATTGTTCAGAAAAATACTCCAATCTGTGGTTTCCATTTTTTCATAAAACAGTGGTTTTAGTTACCTTCTATGTTGTTGTGTAAATTTAATAAACTTTTACTTAAATTAAAATATAATGGCTATCAGATCAATACAATGTTTATTTTTGTCCTAAAAAAGCGACAGTTTGTGCCCGACAAAGACGATTGCACCCATGCTGCAGTGAAACGTGTGCCCTTGTGCCACTCGCCTTGTTACTTGTACTCACAGTGAATAAGAGGCTAAATGTTGGGTCATTATTTCCAGCACACTCTCTAATTATAGATGATAAATGACGGCAGTGCCGCCCTTAAGTGGACTTGCTCAGAGCTTTTATAAAACCAGGTCCCCCTTGAGTCCCCACACGTGCGCCTTTTCTCTCCACGGGCGGAAATTAAAGTACAAGCAATCATGGAGCTGCTCCAGCATGTGCGGCGGACACACAACACCTGAGCGGCTCAGCCTTTAGTGTATTTATCCTCTCCCCTCGCTGACGCCTGTGATCGATGAGCCCGCGGATTAAAAGTGCGACTCCCGCAGTAATGACACTGTATTCTGTGGCAGATCTGTAAATTCCACTCTGTGCAGGAGGCAGTGACGGAGCCTGGCAGGCCAAACCCGGGGCTGTGCTCTCAAACGGCTCCTGAAAGCGCTACTTCAGTCACTTAGAGGAGAAGAAAGAACCAGCCAGCCGTGAAGGGGAGCCGGAGTAGCATTAGCGAAAAATCTCTGCTAATTAAATCCGTTTGTAAAAATGCAAATGGCCAAAGAATTAGACATTTTCAGATGAACTCGGAACGTGCCATTCCAACATGTTCGCCCAAACAACGAGCACAAGCACAGAGACTTACCTGCACAGGAGAGCTGCAAAGAAACAGAGTGAAATAACCACGACTGACCCCCACATGCATGAAACACACACAGATGTAAAGAAGCCACCACTCTGCCCCACCACCCTCCCCGAGCAGCACATGGACACATAGAGATAGAAAAGGCGGCACACCAGGGAAGGTGGAATACCATAACAACACGTAGAACATATTGTTACACTATTCCACCCACCTTAACTGTGAACCCTTGGGTGTAGCTACGCCGTAGCCTTTGGAGTCCAGGTTCCCGCCCACTTTCATGGTGTCGCAGGGCTTCCTCTGCTCCGTGTACTCGTTCATGGTGGACTCCAGCAGGAAGGCGTATTTCCCTTTGGATTTTCGCACCCTGGCCACGCCCTCGGCTGTGGTTTTGGTGAAGACCGTGGGCTCGGCCGACTTCATGTAGCCCCACATCTTCTCGTAGACGGCGATTTTCGACCGCTGTGAGGTTGTGAGGGAGGTGGAGATTTAGAGGCAGATGCATGAGGGATAAAGAAGATGGAGGAAATAGAGATATACAGCAAGAAGAGGAAGCAAAGTTTGAATTACTTGATAGCTAGACTGGAGGTAAATTATTCCTAAAGTCACACGTCCACAGATAATGTTTGGTTTTACATCCCTAAAGTTGGGTCTTAAAGGTAAACTATAACATGTTTGAAAGATCGCCAACCGCTAGTTAGCATAGCACAAACACTGGGAGTATATGGGTAAAGCTTTAGACTGCCTCTGCCTACAGTCATCAGACAGCTGTACACCAGTGGTCACCAAACTTTTACAAGATCACCTATGATGCTAATTGAGATGTTGTGATCGACTTACCTAAATTCACTTAGAACCATAAGCAAAACTTCAGTTTTTAATGGTGCTATGAGGAGAATCTATTTACGGTGACATAAAGACTCTGCTACCCATGAGCACGTGCGGCGACTGTCGTAAAGACGTGACCCAAGCCAAAACGTTTGTTTGTTGTTTTGTTGCTAATGAATGCAGCTCGGACCTTCCTCAGAACTCTGCATTGCTTTACAACTTCTATTTTCAACAACTTACAGGATACAAAGCGTCGAGGTAATGTATCTCTTTCCAGTTACGTAGTGGTAGTTTTTGATGTGTGACAACAAGCAATTTTTGTAAAACTTAGTATCGTAGTTTTGTAGCCGGCTATATATCGCTACTTACAGCCCGGTGCTCTAAGACGTGTCTGAATAATATAAATTTGCTCTAGTTTTATTTGTCGTGTTCCTGAAGTTGAGTATCCAGGCCAGTCCAGCCCTGTCTGACCCGACCGCGAAGCTAAGGAATAGCATTTATAGATAACCTATTTTGATGCTATAAAACTCATCTTAAAGTGTGTATTTCTATCAGACATATATCTAAAAGTGAGACTTTTTTGTAATTATTTAGAAACTCCTCATAGCATCTTTAATGATCATTGCTATCTTCACTATCAAACATGCATTTGTAAATCCATAAATGTGATAAAGTACAGGAATTAAAAATAAAGATTCTGTGCATTTAAAATCACATTAGCACTTTACAATGTATGCAGCCTAATACAAAACCAAACTCGTCACTAAGGACTGGAACAGTGTTGGCAAAAAACACAATTTAGTTCATTTTAATATCTTTCTAATACTAAAAACTAATGAGGTGGATTCCCCAGATTTGTCATAGATACGCAAAAAGGTTTATCCTGTGTGTCAGATAAAGGATAAAGCATCTAGTTTTCGACCCCATCCACACGAAGACAAATGCTTAACAGTTTCCAAAACGATCGTCATAAAGACAAAGGCGTCTCAGAAAATGTGTGCGTCTATATGAATGCACCCGATACGTGTGAAAACGCTGTAAAACACATGCCAGACCTCTAGGGCCGCTGAAACGATATGACGAAAACAAGCGGAAACAGACGAAAAAACAGTGGGCATGCGCACTTGCGGCAGAAGTTGCAAACAGAGATTGTGATAAAGTGATCATGAAGTGCCGTACTGTGTCCTCGATAATTGTTTGTTCAACTCGGTGGTGATTGAGAAGAAGGAGATTTTGCTGCAACAGGGATAGTAGGGTCACTAGATTCATCAGCACATATGCTTCACGTACGCCGCCATTGTTGTTGTTGTGTGTGGCGCATGCGTGTCAATGAAGATATGAAACTATGACGTAAGCGTATCTTTAAACTTGCGGCAAGCCAGTAATCACAGAGCTGCGTATCCGGCCTTTCAAAATCTTTCCACTCTGGAACCTGGTTTCAAAAATGATCGTTTACGGACCCCCAAAACGCCATCTTCGTATGGATGATACACAGATTCGGCAACAAACTTATGCGTTTAGACCTCGGTTTGGCTTCGTGTGGATGGGCCTTAAAGATTAAGTCAAATTGTTGAAAACATCTACAAGTAGATCAAAATCTACAGGTTGGTGACTCCTGCTCTAGACAGTCCTGTGTGCTTATTGTATACCTTCTATTGAACACATGATGTTACCTTATCTACTTTTAGACTAAGATTTGCACTTAAAGCAATTTGTAAAAGAGATACTTACAAAACTAAGCCACAGTTCCTGATTTTTTAGGATTAAATGCCCGTTTAAAGGGGACAAATCCAAAAGAGCTTCAGTGTTTTGTGTTAAATGATTATAATGATTTTGTGTCTATTTATTTAGATTACTTATCTATTTTCAATGCAACATATTAGAAAAAACCAAATGACACAACAAGTATACTGAAATATCTTTCCTAGTCAATCACTGCATCTTTTTTTCTATTTGGATGTAAATGCAGCAAGGGAAAGATTCAAGATATATCATGATGTTTGGTACTGACAGTACAGCACCACTAAGGGAAATTGGCAGAAAAAATAAACTGAGTTTCCCGTGCACGCTCACGAGATACTTGTGCAAAGGAAACTGTCTTGTGGTTTTCTGTGTGCACAAATTACAAGAAGGGAAAAGTTTCTTGTGATTTGGACAGATGTTGGTTTCAAAATCAAACCTAAAAAGTTAGAAAAAAAAAATCAACCAGAACTCTTTACATTTCCAAATCCATACAAAGCAACCCAAGCTGGAATCAAGCTGAAACAGATTTGGATATTCGATAATTTGCTTGGTGTTGACATTGTGTTTGGTTTATATGGTTGTATAGCTTGTACATTAATGTTTTTTATTTTTCATATTGCGATGTTATGAAAAATGAGTGTGGTTATTTGACACTGCAGAAAACGATAATGCGTAAAATTCATGTTGATACAAATCATTGTAGGCTAAAATAACCTAAAACAAAAAAATACCTTATTGAAAATTATTAATTTCTTAATGTTGTTTTGTGTAAAAACATGATGGCATCACAACAGAAACCTAACATTTGAAGGAATAAAATGTAAAATGAGTTCTGAATATTTGGTGTGTGTATGATTAGATTGACATTTGTTTGAAAATCAAGCCTTAAAAAGTTCGAAATAATGTCAATGTCCATTTTTTGTCTATATACTAGGGGTGTAACGAAATTTCGCGCCACGGAATTTCGTGAAATAAAAAATGATGAAATAAGATTCAAAGATGCACTCATCGCCTACCGTAGCAAAACACTCGCTTCAAAAAGGAGGAAGACAAGGTCTGGGAATTAGCTGATGCTCCTTCGTCAAATAAATCGGTTGTGTGGACCTATTTCGGCTTCCCATGTAAAAGACGAGAGAACGGTGAGAAGATTGCGGACAAAACAACAACTGTGTGCAAAATACGCCGCTACAGTTCGACGTATACTGCGGCGAGTACAACTACCAACTACTTTGAACTGGAGACAGGCAGCAGCTGTATGTTTGTGTAAGTCTGCATAAAAAACAATATTTGATTTTTGCATCTACTGTTGAGTTGACAGAATTCGATCATACTTGAAGATCAGAAGTATATGCACTGTTATTGGCTAAATATTATAGTTCACAGTTCAGACATTTATAGGTCTAAACTGCAGCTCTGAGGACTGCTATTTGTTTTCCTTTTCATTCAAGAATGTACTTATCCTGATTGTTACAACAACAACAAAGCACTTTTTATTGAGATTTTATGTTTGTATTTGCACTGTAGTCTAAATAAGGGGAAAAAACTACAATTTTGTTTTTTTTTTCAAAGTGCATTTATTTTGTACTGATGCAGCTATATTTTTGTATGTCTGCATTAAGAAAATGAGATTTTTGTACAACTTCCTACTGTTGGGGATTTTCTATAATCTTTATTTCGTATTGTAAGTATTTCGTATCGTGAGCCCTGTTTCGTATTTTGTATCGTTTCGTGAGTTGACTATTTCGTCACACCCCTACTATATACCATATGAAAAGTGTTTTTTTTTTCGTGGTCCAATTTTGACTAATACTTGACTCCGCCCTTAGGATGAAGTTTGACATCATTATATGAAATAAAGTTTTTGCACTTATCCTGTCCACTTCATACATTTTTAATGATCGTCACTGTCCTTCTTCGCCACAATCTATTATTTCCCTCATTTATTTAACACCAGTCATGCTTTATTGGTTTCCTAATCTCCGGGTCATCTGAGCGTGAGCTTCCTCTACAGGATCAATAAAGTTTTATCTTATCAACCTCTGGGACGTGTTGGGACTGCAGGATCTGAACCTGAGGGTCCTGAAAATCTCATGCAGACGATGGAGATTGTCCTTTTCTCACGTGTTCAAGTGCACTTTGATTCACACCCGGTTACGCCCACTCACCCTGAAGAACTCTTTGGTGGAGCCGGAGTCCAGGGTGCCGTAGGCGATGTCCGTCTGCTTGGCCAGATCCTCGGCGCTCTCGATGGGAGACACCATCCTCTCCACAGTGAGGAAGGCAGCGAGGTTAGCCGTGTAGGACGAGATGATGATGAGGGTGAAGAACCACCACACTCCTCCCACGATCCGGCCCGATAAAGATCTTCGAGGGAACGGACCAGGAGGGCGGGCGGGGATATGGAGGGTAAAGTTGGGAGGGATTAAGGGGAATTCCAGGAAGTAGAGGGATTATTGGAGAGGTGTGGGAGGAAAGTAAAGATAAGAGGAAGGGAAGGTGGGATAGGAGACATAAAAAAAAGTCAGTGAGTGTTTGGAAAAACAGCGAGAAGAGGATGAAATATGGCTGTGTGAGTATGGAGCACCACAAGGGGGAGCTCTGACAACACTCAACCCTCGCAGAGCTCTTATTTACCCCTCATTAGAGCATTCACAAACCCCCTCGTGTTGACCAGCTCTCTAAAAGAAAAGACTCTGTCCCCTCCCGTCCCGTCCCCCTTCTTCTTCTCCTCTTTTTTGTTTATTGGCGAGATGAAAAAGAGCTGCAGGTCCCCCGGCCGGCATTGTGGCAGCACTGTTCTTTTCTTGTTTGTTCGCTCAGGGGAGACAGATAGCCCGCTGCTCCGGAGCAGCAGAAGGTCGTGAGGAGAATCTTAAAGCATAAATGCTGCATTGAGGAGAACAAACAAGATCTCCCCTCGGTGTGAATCAAACAGCGGAGGAGACAAAACCCTCAGGCCTTCTTGTCAGATGGAGAGAGGGATGGGGGCGAGAGGAGGGGAGGAGAGAGGCATCTGCAACATTCAGCTTTTAATAAGCAGGTACTGCCACTCGTCCCAGCATTATCTGGATTTTTTTACACCAACATAATTCACATGCAAACTCTGCAGGGAGGTGAATGCACCCTTGTACAACCTGAGAGGTTGGACCTCCAGCTACATCTTTTTAGCACCTTCATGCTCCAAAATGTAAATTAAACTACGACAACAGCAGATCCTGTTTATTTTCATTAAAGGTCTCAAGTCCTGCAAAATCTATTTTCATGCTATAAGACGTTAGAATGGGCTTGTGGAGCAAAAACACAACAGCATTGAGTAAACTCTCTGCCTCAAAACACTCTGTTTCAAACTTCCTGGGGTTTATGATGTCATAGCTGTACAGCCTCCACCTACATGTGTTTTACTGCCAGCCCTCCACCACTTTCTGTGCCACCGTGCTGCCCTCGTTTGGTATTGAACACTTCAGTAAAAGCGCTCAGAGAGCGCAAACCTCCGCCAAGGTGGCTCACATATTTTGCTGTTACATCAATAAACAATAAGAAAGCCAAGAAAAATACCGTCTCCATTGTTTGTGCACATTTTCTTTGCAGAGGACATCAAGCACAAAGAAGTTAAGTGTAAATACTGCAGGAAGATGACCATTGGTATGACCACTAGTTTGTTAAAGCATAGCATAAAATAATTGTTCATGAATCGTAATCAAGGTAAGACCTTCAATTAATCGTGATATTGAGATTAGTTAATATCACCCAGCCCTAAAAGGTAGCTCACATATTTTGCTGTTAAACAATAGATCCATGATAAAGTTACCATCATAATATGATTTTTTGACCCTGAAAACCTGCACCTAGCACTTAGAATCATGTTGATTTCATTATTAGTTAAACAGTTATTTAGTAAAAATGACTGTTTGCTAATGGTAGTTATCTGGATCGCCACCAAAATCTAATTATTATTAAGTTGGGTAATTACCAACAGCTCCAGAAAATTTCAGTAAAATCTGTCCAGCAGTTTTTACGTAATCTTGCGTCACGGCTTGTTGCAACTAAACTTCCGACGTTATATGTTCAAATGGTTCATATGAACTAAGGAAAGAAGGTGAGCCCATGTCCCACCAACAACCATCTGTGTTTCCTCATCCTCAATCCATGATCAACCATAGTAACCTGGCACACCCTTCAATATACACTGCCTGACCAAAAAAAAGTCGCCACCTGGATTTAACTAAACAAACAGATACGAGCCTCCTGTTGGATAATCACTGCGTGGGTGATTATCTTCAGCTGGAAACAAGTTATTTAACTCCAGCTGATGCAATGAGCAGCTTCTCTTTTCTTAAACAACCATGTCAAAGACACATCCTGTGGTCATGGAAAAGATGTTAGTCTGTTTAAAAAGGGTCAAATCATTGGCATCAAGCAGAGAAAACATCTAAGGAGATTGAAGAAACTGCTAATACTGGATTAAGGACTGTTCAACGCATTATTAAAAACTGGATGGATAGTAGGGAACCATCGTCTTCGAGGGAGAAATGTGGTCGGAAACAAATCCTGAATGATTGTGATCGGTGAATCACTTAAACTTTTGGCCAAATCAAATCAAAGAAACACAACAGTAGAACTCAGGGGTGTGTTTAATAGTGAAAGTAAGAGCATTTCCACACACACAATGTGAAATGAACTCAATGCATTGGGACTGAACAGCTGTGTAGCCTTAAGAAAACCACTAATCAGTAAGGCTAAGCAGAAAAAAGGCTTCAGTTTGCTAGGGAGCATAAAGATTGGACTGTGGAGGACTGGAAGAACGTCATGTGGTCTGATGAGTCCAGATTGACCCTGTTCCAGAGTGATGGGAGCATCAGGGTAAGAAGAGAGGCAGGTGAAGTGACCCATCATGCCTAGTGCTTACTGTCCAAGCCTGTGGGGGCAGTGCTGTGATCTGGGACAAATCACTGCAGAAGCTTATCGAAACAATGACACAGTGAATGTGACTGTAATCAGAGCTGAAGGCGGTCCAATGAAATATAAGAATGTGTGACCTTTAATAAAGTGGCAACTTTTCTTTTGGTCAGGCAGTGTATTTCTCTAGTCCATCTGGAAAGGAGCCCATTGAAAGTGTTTGGGGAGGGCAGAACTTTTCAGAAGCTTATCTGGCAGGTGATTGGTCGATCGTTCTGTCAATCAACATTCACTGTGGGTCATACAGATTATGTTGTAGGTGGAAACTGTGCTAGAGAACGTGAGGCACTCAAAACCAACTTGTTAAAGCATTTCAAAAGTGGAGAAAAAATATCCTCACTATAGAAAAGTTGGTGATGTTTGATTTTAATTTAATGAAGACTGAGCGCAGCATTGTTTATTTCCTCACTCTTGCTGCTGATTGGCTGCCGAAGAAGTTCGATATTTACAAGTACAGTGAAAAGGCAAAAAAGGCAAAGTTGCACTTTCCACTCAAAAGTTTGCATCATTCACGAGAGAATTTTGGAAATGTGTGTTGCATAAACAATGCAAATTTTCCATCTTCCCTCAGGCTTTCAAAATATTTACTGTGTAACAACCTGAAATTTGTGATTTTTGTGAACACAGAATAATAAAATGAACATCTGTCTTCTCCTGCTGACTGATTCAGTTTCTCTCTGCATGAAAAATCACAGTAGAGTGACAAAAAAAAGAAGAAAAATTTTATTCATTGTTATTCTCCACAAAATATTTTAGCAACTTCACGAGTTATTTTCATTATTTTTGTGTATTTAAACCATGTGAGTTCAGGTGGGTTTTCTACAGTTTTGACATTAACATGTCGGTGATAGTTTGGGTCAAAAAGAAAATTCATGGATAACTCTAAAATCACTCAGAAAGGGCAGATCTCCACAAAGCAGCTCAGTTTCAGTGGCTTTTCCACAACTCCTGAAAAAAACACGATTCTGGATCACCAGATCCAGATAGCACCAGACCAAACTCTGCACGCACATGGAGGTTGTTATCCATTGAACACAACAAGTTTTGGGAACATCACTCTATAGTTGATTTTATATGAATTATTGAATGTTGCCAATGGGATTTCCCATTATAAAGCTCAATATTTTTGTGACGTCAGTCCAGATCAGGTACAGACGAAATTTACCCCCATGATAGAGACATGGACCCCATGTTATCCTATAAAACTAGAAGCAAATCTTTTCAAATGTTGAATTATGGGATTTTTTTGAAATTTTGTGAATTATTTGCATCTAGACGAATGTACATATCATCACCAAAATCTAATCAATTTAAGTTGGGCCATTAACAACATCTCCTTGGAATTTTAGCAATATCTGTCCAGTAGTTTTTTACGGTGGCCAAGAAGGGTCAAATGCGCTACAACACGAAAACAACTGCAAGTCAAGAAGAGCAGCCGAGAAGGGTCAAACACGCGGCATAGAGTCAAACACAAACACGAATTAAACGCGTTGCAAGAAGAATACGGCGCACATGAATAAAACGTGGTGCAGGAATAAAAGCAAAAGCATCCTCACCAAACGTGCTGCATTCAGGGAAGCGATGCAAATAAACAAACTCACTAAAAAGTGTAAATGAGGTACAAAAACACAAATGCCATAAAAGAAGGGAAATCACGGCAAACACAAAAGGATGAAAAATCTTTTGTCAGTTTCATGCAAGCATGTAAAAATCAGCTTTTTTTGTTTGCATGAAACTGATTCATGCCTCTGGTATTGTATTTAAATGGATATTTAGACCCCAAATGACTTAGTATAACACAACAGAGTGACATTTACAAGATTCGACCTCAACCAGTTTTTACCCCTTAAAAATTAGTAAAGGGGCATTACAATGTGAGTACAAGCAAAAAAAACTTATTTTTACATTGCAATGTCCCTGTACTTATTTTGAAGGGGTCAAAAGTACTGGTTGGAGTCAAATTTTGCAAATGTTACTCTTCTGTGTTATATTTAGTCAGTTTCTGGCAAAAATCAACTTTTGGCACAACACCAGCATAACTTTGCTCCATAGACTGTATCCTCCTGCTGTTTTGAGAAAATCCAGAAATCCAGCCAGCTGTCTCCTCGTCTCTGTGTGTCTCTGAGGCTGACAGCACCCCCTTCAGGTTTGGCAAACTCCTGAGGAAGCAAGTCGTCATGTAGCTGTTTTGGTTTTGCTGTTGCTCTTAGATTTTTCATCATTTTGTGCTTTGCATGATTTCCCTAATCGCAGAGCATTTGGAGAGGATGCATTTGCTTTTGTACCTCGTTTACACTTTGCATTGCGTTTGTGTTTTTGTTCTCGTTTACACTATTTAGTGAGTTTGTTTATTTGCATCGCTTCCCTGAATTGGTGAGGATGCTTTTGCTTTTATTCCTGCACCGCATTTTATTCATTTGCACCGCATTCTTCTTGCAACGCGTTTAATTCGTGTTTGCGTTTGACCCTTCTCGGCCGTTCTTCTCGACTTGCAGCTGTTTTTGCGTTGCAGCACGTTTGACCCTTCTCGGCCACCATAGTTTTTGCATAATCAAACAAACTTCTGCCAGTAAAAACATCGCCTTCTTGGTGGTGGAAACAATAATAATTATGTTCCAGCACTAAAAGAATCATTCCATTTAAATAGTTTTAACATACTAGTGTATTTACATTTACAGAAGCTGCCTGTCAAGTAACTTCAAATGGGAAAATCTCAGAAACACACTGCTAAATAATTACTACCTGCCACTACAGGACATGCTATCATGTGAGCTCTGGACGACTTCACACAAACATCAGTCTGACCACAGAAGCAGAGAGGAAACCTGTTTCCTCAGTGACCATCAGAGTGCTGACGGCAGCCATCTCCTCCACGCACCGGAAGCTTTGCCCATGAATCAGACTTATTTGACATATTAGCTCTGGATTTGAATACAAATGAATCCTCTTCCTGTTTTCTTTACATCACATTATGTGTCCTCCTCTTTGGCAGACCAGAGAGAATTCGAGTGTAAAATAATGACTGAAAATGTGAAAGCAGGATGTGAGGATGGGTCTCTGCTGCTTCATTTCTGACCTCTATTTCCTCTTCCTACCTGGAGAACAAAATCCCCTCCTTCTCCCTCGTCTCTCCGTCTTTTCTGTTTTCTCTGAATGCAGCAGAGGATTGTGGGAGTGTAATAATGGGAGCAGAGGAGGAGCGTCTCAGTGCAGTGTGTTTGCTGGCTGATATCACTGACTCTAATCCACGCTGACACACTGCTGTGTGCTGATGGCTCTGCGGTAAACGGAGGGGACGGTGCAGGAGGAGGGTGGGGGGCTCAGGGCACCGCGGTTTGGGTGATTTTAAGGCCGCGTCTTAAAAAAATGTATTTATTTGCATTTGAGATCGTCTGCAATGATTATGAGAGGCAATTCTTCCTTTGTGTCTTGAATATCAGGTTAATTTAGAGGTGCCACTTTATTAGGTACACCTCGGCCTGTCAAGATAATCAATAAATTAATTAGAGAAGCACTTGACCTTGACCATGAAAGCATACCATTAGCAATTGGTTTCATAATGATATCTATTTTAGTTCAGTAGTTATTCACGAAAATCGCATTTTATTGTCATGGCGAATCCAGATGATGATCCGGATCAACACCAAAATTGAATCAGTTCTTCCTTTTCCCATGCTGAACATTTCCTGAAAATTTCATCAAAATCCTTCCATAACTTTTTGAGTTATTTTGTTCACAGACAGACAAACAAACTCTCCAGAAAACAAAACCTCCTGGTGGAGATAATTAACTGCATGATAAATAAAAATGTCCTCGGTAAGTTTGCCAGCCTCAATAAATTGGCATGTGCACGCATGTTTGTTTTCCTCCTCTTTTTCTACCAAAAAGGCTGAATGAGAAGATGGTTCACTCTGTGCAACTTTCTCAACACCGACACGCGTTGATTCTAGAGTGGATTTAGGGGAGTGAGCATCTGTCATTCATTCAATCTTTGGGGGGGAGGCGGAGCCACTTGTGCGTACACACACAGAGAGCTGAAGTGAACATTGTGAGGAGTAACAAGAAAACAAACACTAATATAAATGATGGCACAAAAGTGACGGTTCCTAAGCCGAATTCCACAGCCCCAGTGTGGGAATATTCTAGGTTTTAAACAGAATGAACAAGGTGTGAGCTCATGAACACCGATGAGCCGATATGTCGCATTTGTTTGAAAGTAGTGGCGACGAAGAAGGGAAGGTGCAGCGGAGCCTTCGTCCTTGACAGTCAGCGCTTACTGAGGAATTTGGTCTACATTAAATATAAATAAAAGCGCAATATGGTGCGCGCTCACAGACAGTGTCGTTCGCTACGTTACAAAATAAATGTCGGGAAATGTTACAAACATTTGACAGACAGTACAAATTGACTGGGAGAACGTACATGCCACTAACAATTCCTGAACGGTATAAACTCCATTTTATGTATTGTTTTTATTGTTGTGTGTGGTTTTATTGGAGTTTTGTTTTGTTTTTCTTTACAGAGACAGGATATATTTTTTATTGTTTTTGAAGAGTATAATGATTTTTATTTACATGAAATTTTACATGCTTCATGGATCTGTTACTAACTTTAGTTCTTACTTTAGTCCACTTGTCTCCTCTTACCTCCCTTCCTTCACCCTCACACCCATCACAGCATCGTGTGGATTTGCTGTTCATCATGAGACTGGGATCCACATTCAAGATTTCCTGCTGCTTAACAGAAGGTTTTTTCTTGAGCCATGATGGAGGGATTCTTTGTGACTATATGGATTCATGTTGGCTGTTGGATGTATATATTTGCATATATTTTATGGATACATATATATATATATATGTGTATCCATAAAATGAAGAGCTTTATGCTCTATTGTAAAATGTCTTGAGATAACACTTGTTATGAATTGGCGTTATACAAATAAAGATTGATTGATTGATTGATGGAGGTTCAAGAGACTAGTTGGAGATCATTTGAGCTTCATGATAGAAAGCAATATCTACATGCCTATTTGTATTAAAGTTGCTGCCATGGGATTGGTTGATAAGCTCTCTAAATTAAATTGTGATTGGTTGACTGGGTGTATCTTATAAATTTCCCAGTGACCTTAGCATCAGGGGAACAAAACTTTGCAGCATAATTTGTGAATCCCTTAAACGCACCACGACCCTCTAAATGGGGGCAAAGCAGAGATAATATTAGCTGAGATATTAAAGCAAGGTCTGATGCTTTTGAGATTGAGAACGAACGGCATTTCTCATATTTCACATTTGTAAGATCGATCCCGACGAGTGTTTCCCTTAAATATAAACCCTGTAGTTCATTTCTGAGAGAAGCATTGGGGAGAACTTGACTGTAATGATGTACGAGCCCAGAGTTCCCCAGAGTGGAGAGAATAAAAAGGAGCAGACGGGGAAGTATTAAAAAGAATAAAGTGGAAACAAAACAGAAATTGGCTCCAGTGTTGCAGGATTCTTCGCTGCGGTCCAGGAAGCCTTAGGGTATACAGAATACTAAATGTAGAACACAAAAAGAGGACGGTTTCAGCAATTATACAGCAATTAGTCAGCAATTTTCCCTCTCTGATTAAATTACATTAATTGTGTTTTTGAGATTAGATGTGATCTTTAAAAGTTTGGTGAGATTTACATATTTGCAGGGTGGCAGTTCTTTCTCCTCTGTAGCAACATGTACTCTCAAACTTAAAAAACTGATGACAGCTCAGAAGTTATCATGAACTGGAGTCTGAAAAAGGCTTTAAAATGTATTTTACTAACTCCACATTTAGAGCAACAGCACTAAATACATACCAATACATGGACATTTAATGTTTAACTTTATTTCCCTGTTCTTTAAATGTTTAGGCTGATTTAAGTTGCTAAAAAATGAGATAGCTCATCTCTTTAGGGGATCAGATGCAGCTCTTTTCTCTCCCCTTTGGGAACACTCAGATCTGAGGTGACAACAAATTATGTCAAACATGAATATATAACATGTTACATGAGAGCTTTTCACTTAAGCAAAAGAAAAAGTTGAATATAAAAAATATAAAAAATATGTATTCATTTCCAAAATCTCATATAAGCCTTTGCACCAGAGGTGTGGACTCGAGTCATGTGACGTAGACTCAAGTCACAATTTTGATGACTTTGGACTCGACCTGACAAAATCATCAGACTTGCAACTCGACTTGGACTTTGACATTAATGACTCGGGACTTGACTCTGACTTTAGTCTGATGACTTGAAAAAACTTGAAGTTTTCAGTCAGACTGTTGAATAAAATGTGCTCCCATTCAAAGTATTCGACTAAGGGACTGATTTTTGTCATTTCCAGCGAGACAATATTTTCCCACAGGATCTGCACCATTGAATGCATCTATCAACATCCAATCAGGGTTTAGAAGAATAAACAAAGAGGGTGTGGATTACACAGTTACTTCACTGAGCGCAAGACTGCAGGAGTGCAGGAGCAACCCAGAGATGCTGAACCATGCTAACGAGGATAATTTCATTTGCATTCACAAACTACGATGTCATAAACAAGAATGAATTGCTGTTTGTAAAACCTGCAGCGTGAGAATAACAGACAAAGAGGCGACGATGTCAAACTTTGTTCAGCACCTGAAGCTGCACAAAGAAAGGTAAGTTGGTCTGGTACCTGTAGTGAGATCCTTTTGGGTATCTTTAGCTTAGCATCTGTTATACGCAACAGCGGTATATGTTTGCTCGTAAACTCACCGTGGCTAAAAACTGAGACTGACGTTAGCTGAAAATAATTGTAAAGTTAAGGTCCAGGGTGACCATGTGTCCTGTTTTCATGTCCTGCCCTGACCTGGTTGTTTTTTATAAAGTGACGAAACTGTCCTGGTTTTTATTGTTTTGTTTTTTTTTATTTGGTCAATGGTGCTTTTGACTTGGAAGGACTTGAAAATTCTAAGCCTATGACTTCAGTCTTGACTTGTCTTGTCTTGTCTTTACTCGAGACTCGACTTGGACTTGCAAGTCTTTACTTGAGACTTGACTCGAGACTTGGGTTTAAAGACTTGAGACTTACTCGAGACTTGCAAAACAGTGACTTTCTCCCACCTCTGCTTTGCACTGATAAAAAAACAGTAAATAAATAATATAGTTTACATGTCTAAAAAAATCTGTAATAATTACTTCTTTTTTTAATTCTGTTTTTATTGAAAAGTGTCATTGTATCACTTTTCAATGTGTCTTAAAAATACCTTTTTAAAAAAAAAAAAAAAATTTCCAACAAGAACAACAACAAAAAACTTAAGTTGGATAAGATATTACAAAATAGGTTGATTAACATTAGAGTTACTGTATTTGGAAAAAAAATGTCCTTATTACTTAAAAATGAGTTTACTTATATGAAACTATTGTGCCAAATGCCACTCTAGGAATCAATCAGTCATATAAATCTACTTGTTGATTATCAAAATATCTTTTTAGCAAGCATCTGTAATCATTATTTCTATTAAATGCCAGAGAGTACATTAAATATCTTTTATAGTTACCTAAAATAGTGAGTTCTTTTTATTTTCAACTGGAGCTAAGTATTTATAAAGTGAAATAAATTAATACAAAAAATGAGGAAATGTTGGCTTGGAGCCTGAAAATGTTTGCTAATGAATAAAATGTTTTCCCAATAACATAAAAAAATAGCTAAATACTGAAGAAACTTGTTCATATTTTCATAAGTAAGAAATATTAACATGAGGATATAGAGAACAAATGTAGGTGGAGGATGTACAGCTGTGACATCATAAACTCCAGGAAGTAAGAAACAGTGTTTTTGTAGTTTCTTTTCGGAGTCATAACTCATTTTTCCATGAACTGTGAGTTTACTTCTGCACCCAAAGCCCCTTGAACAACATTTAAAGCAAAGAAAGTTGGTTTTACAGGTCATGGGACCTTTAGAGCTTCTATGTGGAAGTTTTATTTTGCACTGTTTGTAAAAAACGAAACGTTTTTTATTCCACTTCTTTCGGTGTAACAGCTGCTTCAGACAAGACAACCAACACTGTTAGACTTCCTGTCTGTGACTTTAAAGTTAATGCCTGGATTTTAAGTTTTTGGAAAGGGTAAACAGAAGTTTCTTATTCTTAGTCTTTCCAATTTGGGTCACATATGGCAGATGTACTGGGCGAGAACCTCCAAAGGCTAAAAATGGAGGCCAAAGTTCCAAAACCTGCAGTACCGCGGGTGTCCACTTGAGGCTGACTGCAGAAACCTGACAACTTTATGGTTGCGAGTTGGGAGAATATCATCTTTAAAGTCTGGTTAAAAAAGGCCTTAGTCTCAATATTTTTCTTTTTTTTTGAGGTTTTCAAGTTTTGGAAATCACGTCACTATTGGTGAGCACATGGAGATAAAAGATTAACTGATATGATGTGCAGTTTAGCAGCACCCATTAGCATCACATAGCTCCATCCAGGTATTTTACAGTCTATGGTCATTTCGCTACAGACCGAGCTCGATCATCATAGACTGGATTTTGGCAGGATGAATCAGACATTGAACCAGGCGGATCCAGCTGCTGTGCAAGGTTGGCAAATATTATTGATGCCACTCTTTAAAATGCTAACAAACTGCTTGAAGAGAGATGCTTATTGGATAACTTGTAGCTTGTTTAATAAAAGATGAAGACGATAAAGTCCCTTAGCATCTCTAGATTATTATTTTTGTATTTTTTATTTATATCTTTCTCTGTATAATGTAACCGTGTCGACAGAAGTATGTTTACATGTTTCATGAACAAAGAGCTGTTGGATCAAACAGCATGAAGAGTATTGAACATGGGACACTTGCTGCTCTGCATCAATTTTCCTCAGAATGAAGCCACCAAAGAGGAGAGAAATCAATAACTATTCATATGTGGAATAATGCCATGGTATAAAAGGAGAAATCAAAGATATAAAGTGACAGAGGTGAAGTAAATCTCCTCTTTAGGATGAAATACGATACACTTCCTGTGAGCATCAGAGAGCGGGCTGAAGAAAACCATCTGCCTCTCCGTGACGGGTGAACTTTAAGACTCAAACACTTCTCACTTCATTCTTATATTTTCTTTGAAGTGAATAATGAAATAAAGAGCTGCTGTCAGAGATGATTTGCTGCTGCGTGTCTCTTTCTTTGCAGGATTTAAATGTTTGCTGGACTGATGGAGGCAAACAGGGACAAAGACGACAACCCAAACAGGCGGGGGTAAAGGAGTGAAGGACTCTGGGAAAGAAAAGGAGGTGTTTTTGACCTTGAGCAGCATCTAAATAAATGAGAAGGTGCTGCCCTGCTCCCAGGGTGATACCTGGGGCGAGACCATGCTGTTTCATTTATTCATAGCAGAAAAACTGTCACTCCAGATCTCTTCCTCTCTGCCCTCAGACTCCCTCCTCACCTCAGCTGAGGACCTGATACACCGACTGTATAAGAAGATGGAGGACATGACGGGTGTCCAGCTGGAACATCTGGAGCTCCCCCTACTGACTGACTGGAGTACTAAACATGTACAAGGTATGGAGGCTGTTCAGAGTTCTCCTAAAATCTCCTCGCCTTCTGCATCAGCACACTGCTGACTTCAAGCCTTTGACAGTTGTAAAGGAGACCAGTCAGGCTTTCTAACGATATAAAATATGATATCAACTGGTATTGTAAAAGTGGAGAAATCACGGATCCAAACAATTCTTGATGATAATGAATTTTAGGTAGGTTTAGACTTGAGAATGCATGCCAAGGCCAAGGGTAGGCCTGTCACGATAACAAATTTTGCTGGATGATAAATGTCCAAAAAATGATTGCCGATAAACGAGATTATTGTCAATATTGTTTTGAAACATCATTTTTTCATTAATGTAATTACAATATATGTCATAATAAAGTGAGTACACTGTTTAAAAAACGATAAACTTTAATATTTAACTGTAATTGGAGGGTCAAGAGCTTTTTACAAAAAAAAAACAAGCAAACAATATAATACATTTAACAAAAAGAAGAGAAAAAAACAATGAATTGAAATGGATTCTCTTTTGGGAAAAAATGTACGTAAATAAAAATCATTATACTAATTAAAAAACGATAAAAAAAAATAGACCCTGTTTCTGTAAAGAAAAAAAAATTCCAATAAAAACACACACAACAATAAAAACAATAAGTAAAATGTAGTTTACCATAAAATACCAAATAAAGGCCTGGTTCCAATTAATCGCTCGGTCCCAAATAAACGCCCGGTGTAGCAGTACATTTTGACAAATAGGCGCCTGTTCCAAATAAACGTCTGGTGTAATTTATTTGGCACAGCCTACGAGCTACAGTCGAAGTTACAGAACACACATGTGAACGCTGAGCTCACAACTAACAGTACACGCTTGAAAAGAAACATGATCACACTGAACCTTAACAGTCCACATGGTTTATTTGTCTTTCTGGATGTCCTGTCGGCTTCTCCTCCCTCTGTATGTCAACAAATGCAGGTTGGTGTGCGGCGCTCTGTTACATGACAGTGCAGTTGCACTCAGCCACTAGAGCGCAAAAAGCCAGAATCTTACGCACTCGGGCTTTTCAAATTCAAAGAAGAAGACGTTGCCACTGCCGCTGTTTGTTTTTGGCCCTTAACTAACGTCAGGAGGCCGGTCATATGACTTAAGCTTTTGTCATTGTCAGCCTTGTTGTTCAATGGTATTATGGATGTAATGTTCAGATAATAAGAGATAATAATAAATATATGTTTTGTAATTATGCTGAGCCTGCTGTTTCTTCTGATATAACAATGGAAAGGAGCCCTGAGGAATCAAAATATCAAAGTGATTAGTAAGAGTTTGCAAACTGGGCAACAGGAAAATCTAAAATTTTATCCCGTTTTTGAGAAAAGTGCAGATGAGAAGCTACTTAACATAATTTATGACACAATGAGGACTCAAAGAAGGCTTATTTTGAGATGGTTTGATGTGTGGAACAGGAGACCAAAAAATGTTAACCACCCTAAATTTATCAAGAAATAAAGAAGAAAAAAGACATTCTTGAAAGATCCATCTGTGTCATGAGGCTGTTTCATATAGAAGCTTCCAGACTTGAAAGAAATCAAAAACCCAGCCATTATTTGAGGATGTGCATACTTTAAGCCCTCATGATCCTTCTCATTGATGTCTATCTGTCAGCTTAAATGGCAGCTGAGGCATGAAGTGATGATATACCATAAAGATAATCCTGGCTCTTCAGACTGATGTTCTGCAGAGCCCATTGACCTGTGTGCTCCAGATAAAATCTCTATATCAGCTCTATATGATTGCTATAAACCCTGAGGAGAGTTATGTGTTTTACTGGATCTGCAAAATCAATTTAAATATCATTAAATATTCACTTTTGTTAACCTGTTGGATTACTTCTATAGAAATGACAGAAATGCTTGGTTGTTTTGTGTAGATTGAGGTTTATTTTTTGAATATATATAATTTTGCATACTTCGTTTAATGTCCATACAATTGCAAAATGGACCAAAGCATGCACTGGAGCAGGGCCGTCCAGATTAATGTCAGTGTTTGTAAAGTTGCGTGGGAGTTAGCAGGCAAAGCAATCAACGAAACCTGTCACAGTTAGTGGGCATGGTTTTGGATTTTTTTGAGGTGGGGTTGTATGAGGTATTTGGAAATAGCTGGAGCACTAGCCACAGTGACAGAGATCAGCTCTGCACATGTACAAATATAGTCAGCAAGGAAGCTAAAGAGCTGTAATGTCGATGTCAGGCACATACTTTTCAGGAAGTAAAAGAAAAGCTGTGCTGCCGAATGAATCAACCAAGAATCTTTCTGATTACAAAATATTTGTTGTCGTGCTTCAGTTTGGTTAATCTATTGAAAATGGCCAGGCCGTAGCCCAAAGTGCTGTTTGATACTTTTGGTTTCAATCTCTCTGAAATAAAGTATAGAGGCCAGAGCATTCATTCTTTCTGCAGGTGAAAGCTAAGATGTATGTCTTTGGTGTTATCACAATGTACTCATCTCGTCTCTACGTTATGTACGGGGAAAACCTTCACAAATAGTCCTTCTACGTGAGGTGGCAATGAGAGGGGAGCACCGCTGAATAAGCTCTCTCTCACCCATGTGTGTATTTCTCTTAAACTGAGTGTGTGTCGGTGTGTGTGTGTGTGTGCACAAGTAAATCTGAATTTGAGACAAGTGCCTGTGTTTGATACTCTGACTCACCACGTAATAAACAAATTTTTCTCTTAATTTCATCTTTATCTGCCACTGTGAGTCATAAAATGAATTAATCATATCTTAAATTTGTATTGGTAAATCAAATGTTGCAATTTATTGATATAAATCTTATATCAGACATATGCCTTTTTTCTGATAGAAATATTTCTGTTGCAGATGATGCAAATGCTCTTGGTCATATCTCAAAAACTTAAAAGATAATTTGTTCAAATAATCTCTGGGGTGTTCAAAAGTAGTTTGGCTAAGGTTCTATGATCAGAAATCTTTTGGATCAATGTGGATTTATTTAGGAAGGATACATAAAAAGTTCAATTTTTGTGGTTCTTTTTAAAATATGAGGCATTTCCAATACTTTTAGTTAATACTTATCAATAATGTTTTTTTTCCTCTTTTAGTTAAGATTGTGTAGAATCCAGGGACATGAGGCATTTAAAGATCACCAATGGAAATGTTTAAGGAAAAAATATTTTTAAAAATGGAGATAGGCAGTTTGTATTAATCTTATTCTAGTTTTTGTTTAGGACATTTCTCAACATTTTAGTTGATGAAGTCTACTGTAAATTTAGTCAACTAAAATTTAAAGTCTAAGGCATTTTTATGTTTCATGGATTTCCAAAGTCATGTTTCACACTTGGATAAATTAAAACATATAATAACCCTTTACTAAGTGTTAATTTTGAATGTCTAAATGAACAGAAACAAATGTTCCTTTTGTGTGAAATGCAGTCACCTTTATTTAGGCTACCTGGCAGAGCATCTCAGTTACAATACCAGAACTGACAACAAACAGTGAACCTGCTCTACATGAATATATCAATTCATAAAGAGAGCAGCTCTGATTGGATCGCTCCACAACTTATCCCACCACCACCAAGCTAAGGCAGCTGTGATTGGATAGATTTCTAACTTGACTCTACTTTCTACATGACCAAATTAGGTCTGATTGGATAAAGTCAAACATTTGTATATGCTGATGAAAATGTCAGTTCATTTAGTTTTAGTTTTTGTCCATGTGCACTTGGTTTTATTTGTTACTGTGTAGTTTTCAATAGGGGAAAAACAGTTGTCGAAAATAATTAGCCAACAAAATTAACACTATATTGAGCACATTCACTAAAATTTTCTTTTCTACTGCCTTTGCTGAACTTTTTCCTGGACATTTTGCCAGCAGTGCACTGGCCACCTACAGCCTTATAACAGCAAACTGCTGCTACCAAAATACATAAATGGATGATTTTTGTAGATAATGTGACCGATGTTACCTTTGGACATTTGGGAAGACTTGTAGCTGATCTATGTCACTGTGGCTAATGTTCAGGCTAATGCCATCCACCTTATACAACCCCAACTCCCTTAAAGGTGCTATGAGGAGAATCTATTCCCGGCAACACAAAGACTCTGCTACCCATGAGCACGCACGGCGACTGTCGTAATGCTGCGTTCCAGTAACCTCGCAACTGGGAATGACATCATCTCCGACTTATCGACGTTCCAATTGAAGTCGGAAAAAAGAATGCTGATCTACCAGGCTATTGTTAGCTGCTGTTAGCACGCCCTGTGTAGTTGTTCAAAAATATCACATGAAGAATGTGATTATCACTATGGCAGCATTTTTGTAAATATACGTCTAACAATACTATGTATACAGCTGATCTAGAGCGACACACCCCAGTCAGAAGTGCAAATAAACTGATTATTACAGGAGCTAAATAACTGTTCACACTGGGGGCATACATCTTTGATTGTCAACTCGGGGATGACAAGGTTTCACCGAGTTCCCAGTAGAAAATTCAGACTTCAGGGGACGTTCCAGTTGCAGTTTCCTACTCGGAACCTGGAAATTCCTACTTCTGACTACAACTGGAACGCACCAAAAGACGTGACTGAAGCCAAAGCTTGTGTTTGTTGTGATAAGTGCAGCTCGGACCTTCCTCAGAACTCTGCATTGCTTTACAACTTCTTTTTTCAACAACTTGCAGGATGCAAAGCGACGAGGTAATGTATCTCTTTCTAGTTACGTAGCGGTAGTTTTTGATGTGTGACAACAAGCAATTTTTAGAAAACTTAGTATCGTTGTTTTGTAGCCGGCTATATATCGCTACTTACAGCCCGGTGCTCTAAGACGTGTAATAATAAAATAATAAAATAATATAAATTTGCTCTAGTTTTAATTGTCTCGTGCCTGAAGTTGAGTATCCAGGCCAAGGAAGGCTAAGGAATAGCATTTATAGATAACCTATTTTGATGCTATAAAACTCATCTTAAAGTGTGTATTTCGATCAAACATCTATCTAAAAGTGAGACTTTTTTGTAATTACTTAGAAACTCCTCATAGCATCTTTAAGGCGAGATGTCCAAATCCCTCTCAGGAGATTATACAAACAAGCAAATGTTTGACACACAGAATTGTAGGTTTTCGTCCTGCTGCTCATATTATACTTGTAAAAGATGTCACTTATTAATAGAGTTTTTCCGACTTCATGTAGAGATACAGCTCATTAAAACAAAATAAAGAGAGTAAAAACATCTCCTTTTATTTTCCTTAATTAAGTTCATATTAGGAGCCACAGCATCAAGCAGCGCCTCTGTTTGCCTAATTAATGTGATTTACAGTTAAAGCCAAGCACTGTTCTGGTGTGCGGATCCTCACAATGCGCTTAGAGATAAAATAAAGAGAGGTGAGATAAAAGTTAGAGCAGGAAATCTGTAATCTGCTCCCTAACATCACCTTTACTTCAGCTCTCTCTGCTATCTTTGATCTGTTCTTGTGAAACATGGCCACGTTTTCCCCCTTCAGGCCTCTACAAAAGCTTAAAATGAGGCAATCTTTAGTGGAGCTGCACAAAATACAGATGCACTGTAGTATTAAGAGTTCACAGGGAGAGACAGGCTGAAGCAAGGAAACACAAACAAGACTTTAAATGGCTGCTGGAGATGTTTGTTTTGGATGAAAGCTACACAGTCAGCAATCGCTCTTCGGGAATATCAAAGCGAGTAGAAACGGTAAATTGGCTCTTGACTTTGAAGCTGGAGCAACACTGTACATACAGAAGCAATCAGAGCCTCCAGCAATGCTTATAATTTGCAGGAATGGTGCGACGAATCAGCCGAGTGTGGCGAAGGACAAGCCCTGCTGACATAAGCAATAAGCGTTGCGGCAGAACCTCCGTGTGTCGCCTGGATAACAAAAGCTAATTGGCGTTGGATGAATTAATAGAATAATGGGAATCTCTCAGATAGAGACCTCTTGAAAATCTTCTCTCCTCTTCATACGCAGCTTTTGTTGGCCCAAATTAAAAGTTACGTCTGTGGCCGTCAGGAAATTCGCCATCAGCGTTCTCCGCTTAATCAGGACTAATCAGGCCAATCACGGCGCTCTTATTAGCTCGCCAGCGGTGTGGCGACCGTGACTCAGCAGAGGAGACAGATATAATCCATCGGAGGCGACGAGATGGAAATGACTGACAACACCTGCAACAGCCGTGACCGATTAAAGCTCCAGACGGCTGCTGGGGTATTTATATTGATGTTTTATGATGCAGCAGTGTGACATCCTGCCGTCTCAGGAGAAATAAACAAAATGTCTGACGCTCCATTCAGCGGGGGCTTGTAGTCAATTAAAAAAGACCATCCTGTCACCGTTTGATTTAAGCACCGCTCTTCTCCTGTTTCCACAGAGACATGGCCATTGGAGACTGGGATATTAATCACTGAATTAATTATTACGGGCTGCCTCAGGGGGCAGAGAGGGGGAATTAACCCTTATTAACAGAATGAACGAGGGGGAGAGGAAGGCGGTCTGTGCTATTTTCACCTCTGCGTTTCCTGCTCGGTCTGTCGTTAAAGGAGTAAAAGTTAAATTAAGAAGGCAGAAACAAAAGGGGAAGTGGATTAAATGAGCGAGCGTTTATAAAAAGACCACAGGGCTGTAAAAAATACAGCATATACCATCCATTACCTTTACCTATTGTCCCTTTTGGGGCAGTGGGGGCGGAGCTTATCCCAGCTGTCACTGGATGAGAAGTGGGAGCTGGCTTTAATGACCAATTAAAACACAGCAAAGACCACCAATCAACCTTGTAACTCATCTGTTTTGAAGTTGTGGGGGCTGAAGGTCTAACTCAGCTGTCATTGGGCGAGTGGTGGGGTACACCCTGGGCTGGTCACCAGCCAATCAAAGGACTGACAAAATGATCATGCCATTCTAAATGCCATGCCAAATACTCTCACACCTAAGGGCAATGAAGAATCACCAATTTAAAGATAGCAAAGACCACCTATCATCTATTGGCCCTTTTCCACCAGCATGCCTTGGCCCTACTCTACTCGGCCCTACTCGATTTGCAGCGTGTTTCCACTAGCCTGGTACCACCTAAAACAAGCTAGTTTTAGTACCTACTCCGCTCTGGTGAGTAGATACTAAAAGAGTCGATAGAGTCGAGCTGAGTCGATACTAAAAGATGACGTCACCGACTGCCGGCTACTGATTGGTCAGACAATGTCTTCATCGATGAGTCATGAGTGCGACGACCTAGCATGCTAGCGGTAGCTACCATTAGCTTACTCTCATACGTCTTTTCTTTGCAGCTCGATTGCTCTCGTCCTCGGCTTCATTCTGTTGTATAGCTTCCAAAACTCTCCTGTGCTTCTCAAGGGGTATTTCTTCTTGCCACCTGCAGCCTTCTTCTGCTTTCCTTTTTTACTCGGTTTGTGACAAAAAGCCACAGATTGTTGTGTCGCGCCCATAATGACGTCACCGCAGAGCCGCTCAGCTGTTTACAGTGACACTGCACCCTGTTGGGCAGGTGACTGGGGCTAATGGAAAAGCAGCACAAGGCGAGTCAAGTAGAGCCGGATAGAGTAGAGTAGGGCTAATGGAAAAGGGCCATATGTTTCTAGTCTCTTTTGAGGTTGTGGGGGTGGAGCCTATCCAAGCTGTCATTGGGCTGGAAGTGGGGTCTGGTCACCAGCCAATCACAGGGCTGACATAGCAATCAAGCTGCAGCAAAAATCCCTCTCACGCCTAAAGACAATGTAGAATCACCAATTAAAGACCCCCCCATCATTATCTTATCTCTTTGGAGGCTCCCCGGGTTGGGGCCTATCCCAGCTGTCATTGGGTGAGGAGTGGGCTACACCCTGGGCTGGTCACCTCCCAATCACAGGGCTGACATAGCATCAAAACCATACCTATATAAACACTGAAAGCTCAGCTATTTTCAAAGTATAATAACATAAAATTCTCCAACGTGAATTTAATGTCATTAAAAAAATAACACAAGCCAATAAAAGTGCAAAACTTGACAGGGCCTACCATTACAAAAACTCTACATTTTAAGTATCATACAATGATTAGAATTAGTCAAATGAATCAATATATTGCTCTGGCCCCATCATGCGCTCTTTTATAACATACAAGAAGCATCCTTAATCATAACCTCTCTCAGTAGGGCTGAACTATTTTAGGGAAAGATCTGATTACAATTTTTCTGGGCGATATTGGGATTTTAATGCAATTCACAATTTTCTTCAATCCGCTATGTGTTACAGTAGCATTTAAAAACATGACAGAAAATTACATCATACCATCAAACCTTATTACTTAAAAACAAGAAGAAGAACTAAAATCTTTGACAGTATTAACTTAAAAAATCTAGGGCAAGAAATCCTCAATTGAGCCAAAAGTTAAAAAACAAAAAAAGTTAAATAAAATAAAAACAAAGTAAATAAGTAATAATAAGAAAAAAAAATCAGCAATTCCAATTAAGAAAAAAAGTTAGGCATGCCAAACCAGTGTGTCAACGTCTGATGGTTTTGGACATGAGCACTGGCATGTGACATCGTCGCCACTAACAAATAGTTGACCATGATCACGATCTAAATTGATAAATTGTTCCACCCTATCTCTCAGTATAAACTGTAATATTGAAGAAAGCGATGCATTCAAACACTGTTCATGATGCAAACACATAAAAGTATGTAAAGTCAAACTTATTCTTGTTATCGGTCTCCAGTTGAATTTTCCTGCACATAGTTTTAAAAACTGTTTTACTCCCTGACTGTTTTTTGGCAGTCCGCTCGGCTCAGGACTGTAACGCATGACGGAGCACCGCGGCCCTCGGCCCTGATTCGGCCCCATTCACCTCTGCCCTCGCCGCTCCCTCCTCACCGTCTAATCTCCCCAATGTGTGGGGATTTGCATGTTGCCCTGTCAGGCTAAAACTGGAGTGGAAGCGCCTCTGAGCTCCGGGGCCGCGTGCTGATGGATTGGGAGAGGCCTGCGGGATTAACAGTGACAGGTGGAACCACAGGCGGAGACAGAGGGAGCGCTGAAATGTGGACTTTTTCATTCGGATGCAGACATTGTTGCGCGGCTCTTAAGTCCTTATCTGCAGTACACAGGCGGAGATGTGGCGGGCTGGGGTGGTTATTATGGTGGTGAGTGTGAACAAAGCGAGTGCACTCCTTAAATGAGTGGCCTTAGAACAGATACAGGCGCTCTATAGTCTTCTCTATGGGTTGCTTACGTGAGGCCGGGTTATATTTGTACCTCGGGATCCTCCATCTTGTGTCCCTGCTCTCCTCTTTGGACGGGAAGGCTGAAAAATATGAACGTGTTTGGTCCTCCTTTTCATCTCCTAAAATCTTATCAAACTCTATTTCACTAAGATCCATAAGGGCTTAAGCAGATAAAGAAACCTTCATGAGACAGACTTTACATAACGATAGAAGGCGCTCTAGCAGGATCTCAAAATATCCCAAACAAGCTGGAACTTGAAGCTCAACAAAGCAGCTAAGAAAGGCTTTAAAAGATATGAAAACCCATTAAGATTTAAGGACTCTACCAGATTTATTCTATGGATGTCAGCAGAGAGAAAGCAGAGGATGCAAGGACAGACAGGGAGCACAAAGATGACCAAAAAATGAAGAGCACAACTCCTAAAAAGCTGCAGAAGACAAAAATAAGCCTCAGTTTCTCCACCCTTCCGCCAAAGTACCGGATAATACCCTGCAGGCCTGAGTCCCAAGGGATTCTGGGTAATAAGTGTTGCAAATTTGGCTAAAGGGAAGAGAAGTAACAAGCTGGACAGTGTGTTTTTGGTGAATCACGCAGGTTTCAGACAGAATCATGGTCGCTAATGTTATCACAGCTTAAATACACAGAGACATGAGGCACAAGCAGAAAACGATGTGTATGCAAGTCAGAGAGGACAACATGGCCGAAGAGGAGAGAGAGAGGGAGAGAAATCAATATCAGCAGAGAAACACACTCCCTCTCTCTCCCTCTCCTTCTTTTAGTAAATCCAGCACACACACACATGTGCTTCATTTACAGAGCTTAGTTAAAGACTCTAAACAACAGACTGCATGCATACAACCACACATGTAAGATGGTTATGCACAACTTAACAACTCAACTTAACAACTTAACAACTTAGCTTACTTAAAAACATACTTAAATAAAAACTACAAGTTAGACTCTGCCACAACAGAATTTTGAATTTGATGCCTGCAACATGTACCATGAAGGCTTAAACAGGGTCAACACAAGACTGGGAAAGTTGAATGCTCAAAAAACATTTGTTTGGAATATTTAACAGGTGAACAGGTTAAATGGAAGGCAGAAAGAGAGGCAATCACAGGCATCTACAGTCCATCATATTATTAAAAGATTCAGAAAGTCTGGAGAAACATCACTGTGTAAAGGACATCAGCACGTGGGCTCAAGAACACTACAGAAAACCGTTGTCAGCTAACACAGTTCATCTCTACAGCTACAAGGTCAAGGTCAAACTCAATCTGAGATGGACTGAGGCAAAGTGGAAAAGTCTGCTGTGGTCTGAGTCCACATTTCAGACTGTTTTTGGACATCATGGATGTGGTGTCCTCCAGGCTAAAGAGGAAAAGGACCATCCAGACTGTAAACGTAAATGTTCTTTATTTATACAGCCCTTTACAACAACCCTTCCGTTTAAAGGAACACTACACCCAAAAAACGATTTGGCCTCATTTTCTACTCACCCTCATGCTGAACAACACTGTGGAGCAGTTTTGGAACATCTCTAACACAGTTCTGTGGCTCAAGACCTACAGAAAACCGTTGTCAGCTAACACAGTTCTGCTGTGGTCTGAGTCCACATTTCAGGATGTGGGTTTTGGACAAGTGACTAACAAGGACCATCATTTAGCACATGTTTATAGCCTAAACAGCACTACTTCGCATTTCTATGATACAGCCCTTTACAACAACCCTTCCGTTTAAAGGAACACTACACCCAAACAACAAGAACAAGAAATCCCACATTCTGCTGTGAGCGACGGAGCCGTGGACAGACACAAGAGGGGTCAGCAGAATGTGGGATTTCTTGTGTTCTTGTTTCTTGTTCTACGCTCCTAATTATTGCAGAGTGCGCGTTCCTTTGGTTTGGTCAGCCGCGGCTCCCGTAGTCACCCGTAAGTGTATCATAGAAATGCGAAGTAGTACTGTTTAGGCTATAAACATGTGCTAAATGATGTCGTTTCGAGTAAATGGTTGACGTTACTCGCTCAGGACACTTGGATTACAGCGCACGAGCAGTATGGAGGAATATTGCCGACTTTTTGTGGACTTTTAAGGACACTGTTTGTTCGGGCTCTGACCGAAGTCATGATATCAATGTCAGTGGACAGCGAGGATACCCCCAGATCTCCAGCTGCATCCTAGATGTTCCAAAACTACTCCACAGTGTTGTTCAGCATGAGGGTGAGTAGAAAATGAGGCCAAATCGTTGTTTGGGTGTAGTATTCCTTTAACCCAAGTGCTTTACAATAGGTGGAAAAAAAGCAATAAATAAAACAATTAAAAGTAAATAGAAACAATAACAGCAATAAAAACAATAAAAGCAATGAAAGTCAAGTAAAACAGAGTAAGAGTAAAAGTAAAAGTGTCACCACACTACTGGGTATTAAAAGCCATCCTAAATAAATATGTCTTCAGTCTAGATTTGTAAAGGTCCAGGTCAGAAATGAGACGCATTTCAACAGGGAGTTTATTCCAGAGCCTGGGAGCAGCAATGGAAAAGGCTCGATCACCCCAGTGTCTGTATTTTGACCTGGGCACTTCCAGCAAAAGTTGGTTCCAGGTTCCCGAACAGTTAAAAGCTCAGTTAAGTACACTGGGGCGAGAACATTAAGAGCTTTACAAACAAACATTAAAATTTTAAAATCTATCCTGTACTGGACGGGAAGCCTGTGAAGGGATTTAAGAACAGGAGTGATGTGCTCTCATCTGTTAGTGCTGGTTAAAAGACGGGCCGCAGCGTTTTGCACCAGCTGGAGGCGACCAAGAGAAGCCTGGGAGACACCAACATACAGAGCATTACAGTAATCCAGTCTAGAGCTTATTGGAGCATGGGTGGCCATTTCAAGGTTGTGGTGACTTAAAATTTTGACTTTGGCCAGGAGACGAAGCTGGAAAAGACTAGTTTGTACAACACTGTTTATTTGTTTGTCTGTGAGGGCTCCAATAATGCTAAAAGGTACATACAGGTTTGGGAGCAACATGCTGCCATCCATCTCCTTCTGGGATGTCCCCGCTTATTTCAGAGACGATGAAGACACATTCTGCTCGAGTTACAACAGCGTGGCTTCAAAGTAAAGTCTGCAGGTATGAGACTGACCTGCTGCAGTCCACACCCGTCTCCACTGAGAATGTGTGGAGCATTATGAAGCCCAAAATACGCCAACAGGAACCCTGGACTGTTGAGCTACTTGAGTTGAACATCAAGCAAGAATGTGGAAGAATTCCACTGACAAAGCTTCAACAGTTAGTTGATAAAATGAAAGGTGATGTCACAGTGGTAAACGTGCCCCTGTCCCAGCTTTTTTGGAAGGTGTTGCAGGCATCAAATTCAAAGTGAGAGAGTATTTGTATGAAACAATAAAGTTTATTAGTTTGAACATTAAAGATCTTGTCTCTGAAATGTGATTGAATATAGGTTGAATTGTATTATTTATGTTTTACACCTCTTCAATTGAATGAGGGTCTGTAACAAGGTGAAAAAACTGCACAAGTGTACAAGTCTGCACACCTCTAAGCTAATATGTTCTGTATGGTGATCATCGCCTCATTTTAGGTGTCGACTCTGAGACATTACAACAGAAGGATAATTGTAAATTTGGTTATGGGTCTTTGGTCTCATTACTGCAGGAGCTGGCAGCTTCATAAGCTGAGGCCTGCAACTTTGTGGCAGTACTGTAGGCTGCCACGTGAGCAGAGCTTTAAGTTTTTACACAATGAAACAAGCCTCTCCACATCTCCAGTTACAACAATTTTGGCTTTTAAAATCACTTTCAGTAACTTTAAAGTTTAAACTGCATGCTCAGAAACACTGTAGCCCTGATTCATGGGTCTGTTACAGACACAGAGGCGCTTTAAAACAGGTTTATCCAACAGTAAAGGGGCTGGTAAGAGTCTTTGTGGTTCTGGCTGCTTCTGAAAGTCACTGTCTGTAAGAAATCAGACATGTTCTTATTTGGTTGCTGCAGCCAATAGAGGATGCATTAAAAAGTTATGTGGTTGAGGTCTTTAAGAAACTGTCAGTTGTTAAAGGGATATGTCAACATTTTACTGTTTCCATATTTTGCCTCACTCCCGATAGGCACCATTTTTTTTTGATTGTGCATGCAGTAACAAGGAATAGCCGGGAAGAGTTTTCCCGCCATGAGTTAGCTTAGCTCAAACATTGGGTGTTATTCTTTTGAAAACTACATAAAGTGTTAATCTTAGGCTAAAAATAGATAATGTAATACACACAGTACAAAAAAAGAACCACAAAAAGCACACAGGACCGCTTAGAGTTGCTGAAGATTTTATCTGATGACTGTAGGCAGAGGCATGCTAACACTACCCATTGACTCCCAGTGTTTGAGCTAAGCTAATAAGCGGTGGGTGAGCTCTGCCTGTCCCTTCCTTGTTTTTGCACACGCAGTCAAAAGAATGAAAGAATGGTGTCTACCTGCTTGTCATGGACTTGCAAGTAAATAAAGACACAAAATTAAAATTAAAAAAATGTTTTTGATGTGCATCACTTAAATCACCGTGACCTTTTTTTTCACATCTTCATGCTTTAAATCAACTAAACCAACACAGCAATCTAAAATCTTAGCAATATAATGGCTATAAAAGGCTGGTAACTTATCTAAATTCTGGTTTATCTGCAGTGATATTTAAAAGGAAAGACTTATAAGGTGTTTAAAGTTATACAGAAAAGACCAAACTTTTCTAAGGCTTCTCTCTTGCAGCAGAAGGACGCTGCAGCTTCTATACGAAGGTCATTTATGACTCAGGCTTAGGACACACTTCTCAGCTGTTAGGAGTGAAAGAATATTTAAGATCACGAGTCATTGCAGCTATTTTCCCATCTCATAACATGATGTGATGATGAGAGGTATTAAAAACTCAGACTAAACACTGAACAGCAAACTGCTGACATCCTCTGCTCATCACAGGAGGCAGTAAAGACTCGTCCAGCTTTAATTTATGTCAATCAAATATGTCAGAAATGATGACAAGCCAGATTGACAGTCAGGACATTAAAGCACTTGTCCAGAATAACACAGACACAGTCCAATTAGAGGTGATGGCACGCTGTGATTTTAATCGCTCTGAAAGATGAGTAGTGTGTCCCCAGCCTGAGGACCACAAACACTAAGGCCATGTCCACACGTAGACGGTTCATTTTGGATGGTTTTCCTTCATGTTTACAAAAAATCATCCTGTACATGTGAGCTTTTAGGAATGTTTGTCCACATGAAAACACTAAAATACACCATTTAACGCTGTGAATAGAATTCAGCAATGCCCCTTCTTCATTTTAAAATGTACTCCATGGTCTGGCCCGTGTAACGGTTCATTTAGTGACCATTTTAGCTAGTGTTAACTTGTGTTCCTTTGTTCATATTTTAATACAAGACCTACCATGTCTGATGATCCAAATGTTGAAACTATAATAACTTTTTGGATCCAAACTATGAAATACATTTGTAGCAAATTATTTGTTGGTAAAATCTAAGCTTACCCGACTGGGAAGCAGATATGCATGTCAACCAGCTGGTTGACTTGCCAGTTAACGGTAATCCTGGGCATGATTCTATTATTTCATTCCTGCAAAACTGTTTTAGTTTTATGGTATAAAAACATCACAGACAAAAAAATTTAGATATATGACCAGTGACTCCGTTTTCTGAGGAATAATAGATACATTTTTTTATCATCAAATTTATTTAATTCAACTAAATTATGATTATTAGAGGATGTGGAAATATGTGAATAGATTCTTTCCTACTCAAATTTTTGCTCTAACTGTTTGATATCTGAGGAGCTATGCAGCAATGTTTCGCTTCTGATTTTTTTTAGTTTTTGAACAATTATATTCATGTACAGCATCACCCAGTGAATTTATATTATTGTCAGAAACATTATACAGAGAGGTGAATAGGAAAAAAACGGACAAATATGGACTTTTAGAGTTTTAAATTCAATAGTGGCAAAAAGTCAACCACATGGCTACAATGCCAGTCAAAGGGTTAAAAAAGAGTGGCAAATGGAGAAATATTTGAGCACCAGTTTCAAAATCTGTTGTAAAGGCAGAAACAACTCTTTAAGCAATAACACCAAATCTCATCCGAAAGTCTGATGCACGTCTCATATGCTAAAAATAATGTAAATAGGAGGCCCAACTATTTCTATCACCTCTATAGCATCAGAACATTTGGTGTAGTAACATTATATCATGAATTTGTTTTTTCAATACATTAATTTCCAACATTTAATAAAGCTTTTGGTTCTATAGAAGAAAAAAAAAACTCATTAAGTCCACATGATGGTGCTGTTGAGCTAGGTCAGATGGATGGTGTTCATTGTGCAGCAGAGCTTGTAAACAAACATGGCTGCACAGGATCTCCATTTAAATCCTTTGTGTGGACTTATTTTGGACTTTCAAAGGGACATTAGAGATGGCTGGGAGTTTATATGAGAGTAAAACAGAGGAGATAAGGCTCACATCACGGTGACAGAAAAGCTAGCACTACTGCTAAACTAGCCAACACTTGCCTCTGAACTTGAGCAAAGAGAAGAGCTCAAATCAGTTAATTACTTTAGGTGTAAGGACTTAAGGCCTCGATATATTGATGAAAACACAGTTTTTATACATGCTTGTTGTAATCTCTAAATATTACTTTAATAGCAGCAGCACTAAAGCTCATCTGAGTAGTGAAGCTAAAAGATGAGGAGAGGCTGAGCACAGCAGAGCGACTGAATTAACTGGGTACATGTGGACATTCGTCTGACTTTTACTTTTATTTTTAATAAAAACTAAAGTGACATGCTGAATACACTGAGACATGCTTTTTATTCAGTATCATAGAATTATTTTTATGTAAATGTATGCAATATAAAGTAAAAAAAAGGGAATATATCACAATGTTAAGTGTCGCACTTTCAGTGTATCATAAAATATTAAGAATTGCAATAAAATCAAATCAGGACTAAAGTATAGCGATAATATTGTATCGTAGGGCCACTAGTGAATACTATTCTTAATATTTATCTCTTCTCAGCAAATATGTGCCTCCATGGTGGTGGACTATGACACAGTAATCATAGAGTAGCCTCCCCTCGTTCGCTGTCACCGGTCTGACTAAACTTTGCATTGAAACTCTTTACTGAGGTGAATTTCTGATGACAACACGTGGAGAGGAAACTGGTATCATGGTCTGACACTTCAAGCCCATTTTAAAAAAAATTTGAAGCCTGTGAACAATGTTTCTGAAAATCTTTAGCCTTGAAGGACTTTCCCAATATGGTTTTTCCAAAGCTTACATCACATTACAGTCTTTCAAAACAAACTCAAAACCTACCTTTTTGGTGTAGCTTTTACCTGAATTACCTTTTAGTGTTTTTATTTATTCTAATTACAGCCCACTTTTTTATTATTTTATTTTTTTGTCTTTTTTATCATTTCTATCTTTCCTTATTTTATTTTCTAGTTTTTCTATTTTTTTAACTTCATTTCAATTTTTTTTTTATTCTAATTATTTTTCTTATTTTATTTTATTTTACACATTAACCTAACCTCCAGTGTTTTCTCATTTGTAAACCTTTAAGATGTACTGGGTACAGCTGTGTGCTTTATTATTGTCTTTTATTTATGATGCTTTTTACCAACACTGTGTATGGATTGCATTGTGGGTGGGTTCAAGGGCTGGGTGGAGTGGGTTTGGGTCATAAATCCTTCATTTAATTCATCTGTCCGTTTGTAAAGCATACAGTTTTTGGATTTTTTTTTGGATGTTTTTGGATGAAAAGTGCTATATAAATAAAGTTTTGTTTGATTTGATTTGATTTAAATAAATGCTCAGAAAATGATAGACTTCCGAAAATACCCATCTGCATGTGGACAAGGCCTTTTTATCCAAAAATAACTCAATTTTAGCCTAAAAACGAAGGAAGGAACTCAAGCTAAGACATGATTAAAAGACAAATAGAACAAATTAAACTTATTACATTAAAAAGGAAAAAAAAGAAATTGGTAAAACATAATAACAGGGGGCTGAAAACAGAACCAAATTAGCATTAAAACACTTACAACCAATTTAAACCAAGAATGAATTTTGAATAGAAACAGAAATAAAATTGATAACTAGTGCTACTGAATCAAATTGAAAGACAGATTAAAATGTATTCAAGTTTGCTTTTAAAAACATACAGAGAGCTGCCATTTTAATATCAAGAGGCCATAATTTTCAGAGTAAAGTGGTTTAAAAACACAAAGATCTCCCCTCGGTGTTTAGGATATAAAAACATTAAAAAGGCAGCTTTCTTATCATCTTGTTTTTTATCTATTTGTTAATTAAGAAATGAAAGGGCTGTCTTACCTGGGGGAGATGTCACAGCCCTGCTGCATGAAGGCGCCCAGGGAGAACCAGAGAGAGTTGAAGATACCAAACTCATTGGGGGGCTGGTCGCTTGGCGGACCGTCGGTGCCCTCTTCGGGCTCCTCGGTGTGCCATTCGTACGGGCTGAAGCGGCTGACCAGGAAGAGCACCACGCTCACGCCGATATAGGCGAACACGATGCACATCCAGATCTCGTAGGCCAACGGGTCCAGGAAGGAGAACACCCCCGGTTTGGATTTCTGGGGCTTTTTGATCATGATGGAAATGCCCAACGACATGAAGGGCTTTGAGAAGTCAATCACCTCCTCCCGGACCAACGTGATAGTCAATGGGGCCACAGCGATTTCCGCTTTCTGTGGATGAAAAGGGATTTGATTAGCCTCCCCGAGAAGCTACTTTGAATTCAAATAATGACAGATAAACAAATGCAAATGATGGATCGTCTCTCCAAAGCGCAGCGGTGCTACAATCAAACATCACTTAGTCACAGGAGCAGCACGCTGGAGGCCAATAGCCAACCAGCCATCAGAAAACAAAACAACAACAATTACCCCTGAATTCTTTTCTCCTCTGCTTGTGTCATTTCTCCCTCCACTGAACAAATCCCTGGTTTATACGCCTGATGAATTCATCTCAGAGTGATCACGTTAAGACAGAGGAGGAAGCAGAAGAAATTGAAAAAGAAACTCTGCACCCTGTTTTAAAGCTGAGCGGCTTAGCTGAAACTGCAGGAGAATCAGCAGAAAGGATAAAATAATGTGCCGGGGAAATATGCTTACAGGACAGGAAGGGGGAAAATGGGATACGGTGGCCACCTCGGAGGTCTGCAGCTGTGGAGAAAGTGCACACTGGCTTGGGTGAAAATCCACAAACCTGATTACAGTTCGTGACTTAGCAACACTTGTGACCTTGTGTGTCTGCAGGAGGAGCGGGGGACTTAATATCAGCGAGAGTTTAAACTTTCATTAGGACCATCTGACGCCGAAGGAGAGGGAAAACAGGGGCGAGGGAGAGAAAATGAAAGAGATTTAAGTTCTTTCATCCTCAGCAAAATGTGCTAAGATGACAGCCTCGGGGCGTTGGGTGCGTGCTGGAATACATGGCAGGTTAAAGGGAGGCAGGGCTTTTGTGGCAGCTTTTCAGGGAGAATAGCGCAGAAGTGAATGGTCTAAGACGGGGCAAAGTGCTGACAGCTTTGGCGTCCTTAGATGTCCCCGTGAACGCTTCGCCTGTGCCGCAAATCACACACAAGACAGTGGGACACACTGATGACCAGGATACACTTAGAATGCATGAACAGCCTGGTGTTTCTATTCACGAGGGTCTTTCCCTGACATTGTTCCTCCTCTTCCTGTCCCATGTTTTTTACATGAATCATCCTTTACTCCACTCAAAATTACTCCCAACGACTGTCCTAACGCTGCGTTCCAGTAACCTCGGAACTGGGAGTGACATCTGCGTTCCAGTTGAGGTTAGAAAAAAACATACCGACCAGGCTATTGTTAGCTGTTGTTAGCACACCCTGCGTTGTTGTTCACAAATATCACATGAAGAATATCATTATCACTATGGCAGCATTTTTGTAAATATAAGTCTAACAATACTATGTATACAGCTGATCTACAGCAACACTCTCCAGTCAGAAGTGCAAATAAATGGATTATTACAGGAGCTAAATAACTGTTCACACTGGGGGCATCCATCTTCAATTGTCAACTCGGGTTGACAAGAAGGAAATTCCCAGTTCCCAGAAGGAAATTCTGACTTTGGAGGAGCGTACCAGTCGCAGTTTCCTACTCGGAACCTGGAAATTCCTACTTCTGACTACAACTGGAACACACCAAAAGACGAGACCCAAGCCAAAGAGTGTCATTGTTGTGATGCTAATGAATGTAGCTCAGACCTTCCTCAGAACTCTGCATTGCTTTACAACTTCTTTTTTCAACAACTTACAGGATGCAAAGCGACGAGGTAATGTATCTCTTTCTAGGTACGTAGCGGTAGTTTTTGATGTGTGACAACAAGCAATTTTTGGAAAACTTAGTATCGTAGTTTTGTAGCCGGCTGTCCGACCCGACCACTTAGCTAAGAAATAGCATTTATAGATAACCTATTTTGATGCTATAAAACTCATCTTAAAGTGTGTATTTCGATCAGGCATATATCTAAAAGTGAGACTTTTTTGTAATTACTTAGAAACTTCTCATAGCCTCTTTAAATAACTGACTCTAAATAGTGTGAAGAACAGTCTAGGCTTACAAGAGTGCTAAAATTATCGATGTGAAAGGTTTCAAATCAGAGGTCAGTGCTGATAAAATACCAATCAATAATCAACCCAAGACCATTCAAACAAAAATGAGAGGCTCACTAATTTAATCCATTTGGCCACAAGCAATTCCCTCACATCAATCATATTTCTAGGTAAAATGTCTTCTGAAGCAATACTAATTTTTGTTAGCATATATATAGGATTTTCTATTATGTGTTAGCATCAAGCTAACAAACTTGTTGCTCATTTTAACATGTGGTTGCAGCTTGTAGGCAGATTTTATTGAGCTTCGAAAAAGAGCATAGAAAGCATTTACTGATGTTAATCTGATGTTGAAACTCTGAAGGGTGATGAAGCATGTTTGGTTTGCATTTTCAGTTAAACAGAGCCTTTCTGTGTGATGTTTCAATGAGCAACAAAGCTCAGAAAAAGCTCATGTCACATGGACCACAGGCCGGACTCAACTCAAGACAAAACCTCAAAACACAATAGGGGTTCTAAAAAACCACTCGGCTCTGGTGACCTGCTAAGATAAATTATTTTTCCAGGTTCCATATTTGTTAGCAGGCATAGGCCTATGGGATTTTCCATTATGTGTTAGCTTCAAGCAAATACATCTGTTTGTTCATTTTGAGCACATGACATGGATGCAGCTTGTCAGAGGGCTCAACAATGAACACCATTTTGTGATGCTAGATCTCGTGTTATAAGCCTGTTAGGTGACAAATCATGTTCTGCTTTGCATTTTCAATTTTGAAGAGCCATTCTGTCTCTTCAATTAATTCAATTTTCTACATAAACTGCCTTTATCTCATCAAGAAATAATGGCAATGCCATTTTTAATCATGCTAAACAATTCCTGTCAAAACATTAACAATTAATGGCCACTTTCAGGTACACCCGCTGAGCTGCTGGTTGATTCAGTTAGCCATTCAGCCATTCAACATGCTGAAAACATTTGGTTTCTTAGAGAACCACGTAGTATTTTGTCTTTTTGAAACACAGGTCTGAAGAAACTGAGTCGAAAAACCAAGCACACAATAATCCTGCTGTGTTTTTCCGAGCGTGTGTCCTGAGGAACATAAACAGAAACCACAGGATACTTTTGATAACACCATCTTCATCTTCAGGCTCTAAAGTCTCAACATCTGGGAGACATATCTAATATTAACCCGGCTCATAAAAAACACCAATTAGAGGGCGCAGCACCTGGCACCTGTTTGTCTTCCAGGCAGGTTATGTTTGTACCACAGCTGCTGTTTGTCTGTGTACATTTTACTAATGAAGCTCTGAAGACTCACACTCATGATGTAAAATACAGGCACTTGGAAGCTTTGCATCCTACCTGAGTATTTTAGAGTTAAATATTTATCTTATTACAAATATAAACAAGAAAATGAGTGAACATCAGTGCCGTGAGTATCTAGAACGAGGTCAGCAATTAAGTCTGGCCTTGGGCGAAATTTTTTGAAGTTGCTCGAAGGCGGGCTAGAACATAATCAGGGCTTATCATATAGAGAGGATTATTAAAAAATGCTACCCCTGTTTTTCTAAAATAAGGAGTTTTAGTTGATTTTGCCTCTACAAACATTAAATAATGTATAAAGGAGAGAGAGAGGGGGAGAGCACTGCAGCTTGGTGTCTCCATTACTCACAGAATAAGAGAAAAAAAAGATGAATCACACATCCGTTTTAGGGATGCACCATATTAATGGTTTCATATTGATATAGACCGATATCAGCCTAAAAAGTTAAGTATCAGTATTTGAAGTTATTGAAATTTTTGCAGGTTTTTACAGCTGATATTCCGGCCTCACATATCCGCCATTGTCAGCTGGAACATCAGCAAATTATACAAATGTACAATATTGCTGCAGCTTCTCATTACTGCATGGGTGCATTTAAACATCAACAGTTTCATTTTTGCAAGAGTTAAATGCTGTTCTTCATGCTTTATGCCTAAGTCACACATTCCTGTTTCTCATGGCGATTGTGCACAACTGTACACGATTGAGGAGGCTGGTGTGATCGCTAAGATACGGGATGAAATGACTGTCTCACCCCTGGACACATCCCGTAAATACACCGTCAATAGCACCTCTACAGCGCTTCAGGGGGCGGTTGGCCCGCTCCAGCTAGGTTAATACAGCGATATGATGAGGACTCCTTGAATATCCATCCCGCTGACACGACGTCAGCCCCGCTCGAGCTCAGTTCACGTCACGTAAGCCCCGACTGAGCCCCGTCGCTTGCGCCGTCTTGAATGGGACACAGTCGGGGCACAAACGGATACATCCTTGTCAGTCATCCTCATAAAGCTGTCAGGATTGAGCTATGATCAGCCCGACTGAGCTCCGTACATGCTACGCTAATACTGTTCACATTAGGACTGCATTAGGCTTCCATCCCGCTATACTGAGAGCGGCGATTCTCCACGACATTTTTGAACAGTTCAAAACTGTCGAGACACTTCCACGTCCCCCGCTGTTCATCCACGACTATACAACGGTGATCCAGACCAAGTAGCGCATGCACCAAGACCAAAGCACGCTTTATCAGGATTATGACAATCACGCACAATCGCCATGAGAAACGGGAATGTGTGACTGGGGCTTTACATCTGTTCCTAACAAAAATAACAATGAAAGAAGCTTGTGCTTTTGACTGGTATTGGTATCAGTATCCATTTTAACAACAATGAATTAAAAAATATTGGCATATTGACAAAAATACAATATCATGCATCCTTAGTGTGCTTGTAAAACTGATAAACTTAGTTTTATCGACACTGCACCAACATCTTTCGAGGGATCTATCAGGCGCAAATAACACTTTCCAGGATTAGAAAGTCATATATCTTTTTCCAATTGATTAAAATAATGAGGAAAATTCATGCTAAAAGAAGCTTTTAAAAAGTGTCCACGACAAAAAGACAAATAATTCACAGTGTTCATGCAGATGTGTTCCTGAGCTTTTTAATGAACAGATCACTGGTGATCCACTGATGTCCATTTCATCTATGCACATTTGCGCACCACTGTATTGGCCCTTTTCTACCAGCATGCCTTGGCCCTACTCTACTTGGCCCTACTCGATTTGCAGTGTGTTTCCACTAGCCTGGTACCTCCTAAAACAAGCTAGTTTTAGTACCTACTCTGCTCTGGTTACAAGCGAGCTGAGTCGATACTAAAAGATGACGTCACCGACTGCCGGCTACTGATTGGTCAGACAATGTCGCCATCGATGAGTCATGAGCGCGACGACCTAGCATGCTAGCGGTAGCTACCATTAGCTTACCCTCATACATCTTTTCTTTGCAGCTCGATTGCTCTCGTCCTCGGCTTCATTCTGTTGTATAGCTTCCAAAACTCTCCTGTGCTTCTCAAGGGGTATTTCTTCTTACCATCTGCAGCCTTCTTCTGCTGTCCTTTTTTACTCGGTTTGTGACAAAAATGCACAGATTGTTGTGTCGCGCTCAAAATGATCACTGCAGTGCCGCTCAGCTGTTTATAGGGACGCTGCACCCCATTGAGCAGGCAACTGGGGCTAATGGAAAGGCAGCACAAGGCGAGTAGAGTAGAGTAGGGTTAATGGAAAAGGGCCATATGTTTCTATAAGACAGTAGTCAGGTTTACATGCAGGCTTTTTTTTCATTCTGATTAAAATCATTCTGATTGAAGATCTCAGGTGAACTGTTTACATGTGACCTGATCTATTCTGATCTGGTGTTTACATGTGCCACAACATTTGATCAGAACAGCTGCTTTCCAGACACATACGTACACGCAGATCTATTTAAACATCTCATGATTTATCAAAGATGGTGGTAAGTAGGTGTTTTAATGAATGATTTGAGGGTTGTGCTGTTTAGCCTTATAGTAGCCTTCAGAGTTTTCCAGCTGTTCCTTATTTGTTCGACGTTTTGGTCTATCCAGACGCTGAGTTTTCGTGGACTTTTTTAAATAGTTCAGTATTTCTTGTTTTCCTACCCTCTAAGCCTGTGATAATGTTTAGTTCTTTGAGAGTTTTTATTAAAAACAAACTCTCTGACACAGACCAGAGCTGTGTGCTCTGTTTGGAAGCCGCCATGTTTCCAAGTGAGTAAATGTCACTGCTCGTTTACGTCACGACTGAGCATGTGCAGACATAATCCAGCCTGACAACTTTCAGATTCACGTTTACATGACAGGATTATCCTTTTAATCAGTTTGGGAAAAGGAATATACTATCCCTGTGCAACCGAATGAAATTTCATTTGGATTTCGCCTGTTTATCCTGATTGAGGTGTTGATATGGAGCATTTTTATTCAGTTTGGGCTTCTAACCCAATTCTAATCGGAGTATTAGGCTCCATATAAACCTGGCTAGTGTCAGTCAGTGAACAGTCTGCTCCTGTCTGATCTGCTCTTAGACAAACTAACAAGCATCAGAACAGATGATAAAACTGTTTTTTTCCTTTTTTCTTCTGTTCTGCTCGATGGCTCTGTTCTGTTTTATTTCTCTTCTGCATCATCGGAGGGCAGAGGCTGCCTTTAGGTTCATAAGAAAAAAAAATACACCATAATTACTTTAATAAGTCCTCACTCAGCTGCTGTAATATCAGGCTCAGAGTTACGTTAACAAACTTCTGCAGCATTGAGCAGCTCTTTTTGGCTTCATCATGTTTGTAGTCCCTCTACCTTAAAACTCTCACACTACAGATGCATTTTGGTAAATCAGATGTGCTCTGATCGGACTAGTAACTAAAAAAATCACCTTAATCTGCAGGTATTAAAGTCTCTGTTTCTCTGGAGCTGAGGTTTGGACTGAGTGTCTGCAGCAGGAGGAGGTGTCAGCTGTGTCTGAGGCGTTAAACTGATCATCAAAGTTCGGTTTGTTCAGAAAAATGAGTAAACACACAGTATTTTCCAGATTGTAGGTTTGGCCCGTGGACTGTCATTTGCCGGCCCTGATCTAGAAACAATAATGGGTTTAATTTTTTAGGGCTGTCAGGGGAAGCTTAACTTGGACAAAACATCCTGTTTTTCCTGTTAGTTGATTCATACTTGCAGAATTTCGCACATCATTTCCTCCTCTCAGCGCGACCCTTTTACACATGATGTGTTAAAGCTCTCTCTGCTTGTTACAAAGTTGAAAATAGACAAAAACACATCTATGCTTTTGGCCAACCTGGTTGTTCTTTACAGCTACAGAGCTGCAGTGAATCGCACAGTCTGATGAGTCCTGACACTCTCCGATCCGCACCGCTCCTCGCTCTCCGCGGTCGACTTCTCAGTGAGTCATCGCGGCACAAAAGAGACGCAGGCGTGAAAAATGCCTCTTTGTGGAAAATGCCACTTAACTTGCCGCAAAGAAGAGGGCTGGAAAATGTATTTTGTTCTGTTTTGTCTCAATTTATCTGAAACAAATTGCTGTGCTGTTTGTGTGAATACTTAAAATGTCGTTTCCAGCAGAGCTTGAAATGTTTTCTCAGGGAAGGTAAACTTGAAGAAGTTGATAAATGACGACGGCTCTGTGAGTTTTTAAATACTACAGGGGGAAAAAGTCTTTTATTTGAAAATATTTCAAATGTATTATTAAACCCTACACCTTTCCTTCATTGGAATTTATAACTGAGTGTGAAGGATTCACCTCAAGCCCTTATCTGTTCGTCTCAACTGCTTAACAACGACATTAAGGAACACAAAGCCTGACAGTCACCAGTTGACACGGTAACCAATTTAACTGATACACCTCCTGGACAGGGAAAAATGCTGTTAGAGCTGAGGTCAGTAGGCTATATTTTGGAAAACTAGCATGAATTAGAATGTAGCATCTTGTCAGGACTCTGTCTAGCTCCTCCAACATGATCCCCCCGCTCACATGCACAAGTGCCGCTGATTCACAACCAGAGGACTGATTCAACTCCAGACCCTCAGCACAAGGTTTATGTTTACACTACACCAAGTCATGTCTCAGTCAGCAGTAAGAAAACACCAAGACATTATCATAGCAAAGTTAAAAAACAAACATGGAAATTTAGTTAGTGCTCACAGCCTGATGTTGTCAAGTCTCCCGTTTTAGCCGTGAAACTACCGTATTTTACGTATTTTCTCCTCTTTCCCGACGTCCTCCTGTATTAGTATTCTCCTGTAAATCTCCTGTGTGATGATATAATAATAAAAACATTCCTCTGCCTCTCCAAACTGAACTCTGTCTCTAGCCTGAATGGGGCGGTAATGCTCCAAAATGATGGATGCCAACCGCTGTAAAACCGAAGAAGAAGAAAAAGCCTCACGAGAACTAGGGATGGGATGAAATATCGTTTGGCAAAATATCACGATACAGCACATGACGAAACGCATCGAGTTTGAAAAAATAAAGACGTCACGTCCGGTAATGTGACCAGAAGTGATGACAACAAACATTAGCACCAACTACCTTGCCTCCAAAAAGCCGAATGATGGAGTCGAATGAGGTCGAAATTGAGGGCGCTCCGCCTGGATACAAGTCATCTGTCTGGCAGTATTTTGGCTTTCTCATTAAAAAAGATGAAGAGGACAATAGAGTAACTGACAAGACTAGGACTGTGTGTAAACTTTGCTATGCTGTCATTCCGTACACCGCTTCCAACACAACAAACATGAACCACCACCTTCAGCATCGCCATAAAAATGTGAAGACCACCCCGGCAAAACGAGCCCACCGCTCGTTAGCATACACTCTCTCTAACCTCTCTAGAGTTAGAGAGAGTGTTATTGTTTGTGTTTGGCCTGTTAGGCCTTGTGTTTTCCTGTGTGCAACTCAAACAAAAATAAATAAGTTGTAATTACACAGTGATTTTTTCCTTTTTACTTTTTTGATATTGTATCGTGACGTATTGTATCGTGACCTGGGCATATCGAGGTGCAGCATATCCTGAGTTTATGTGTATCGTCCCATCCCTAGTGAGAGCGTCCACCTGCAGTAGTCTGGGTGGCAGCTGTCGTGAGATTAGAGCCAAACAGCGGAACAAACCAAGAAAAACAAAGTGTTTATTTTAGATTTCTTGTACACCTGTCTTAAAATGTGAGGGATACTGGAGCTTGGTTGAGGTTGTGGGACGGCTCGTAGCGGACTTCCCTTATTTTCAAAGATAAAACTTGTAAGGTAGGCATTCATCAGCGGACTCCGGTCCTTCTCAGCTCGGCTACACACACTGAGTCTGTGCATGCCGGCAAAATGTTCATGCAGGAGGCAGGCAGAATTGTGACGGGATTTAATTGGTTTAAAAATTGGTGTTACAGAATGATCATTGGTTGGTGTTTTCCCTGTTTTACTCCTGTTGTAGATAGCGGATATTTTTCGCTCCATTTCTAGAACACATTATGAATTGATTGCCATCGGGTCATAAAGACCATTTTAACCAGTATTACAAAAAGTATATCTAAATCAGATTACCAGCCCAGGGGTCATCTATCTTGTCCCCTGGGCTATCTATCGCTACCCTAAAAATGAAGAGTGTTATTGGGATGAGCTGCAACTTCCTGCTGTAGCTCCCACCTCTTCCTGCTTGAAAGGACATTAATTGGGCCACTCACAATCGTTGTAGATCGTATCTTGGCAAGATGGATCAGCCTGATTACCTCTGAATCAGACTGAGGTTGGCAGGTGTTGACTTCTTACTGAAAAGTTTAGCAAACTCTGCCTTCGCCTTCAATACTGCTGTCTTTCCCTCTGCAACATTCCTCTGCAGGTAACAGTGAAAGATTTCTCAATCCATACCCCTTGAACACAAACATCTCCTTCCTCTCTTTGTGTCTATAAAACCCCACACCACACTCCTGCTCCCACCTTGATCCCGCAGCAAGGTCACGAGCAGAAAGACACCTCACCTCTGAATCAAATCTTCACCTCAGAGATTCTTTAATGATCTCCACACCTACGCTCTGCCTCGGTAACTTCCTGCTAAAGCTCAGTCCTAATACCCTCTAATTCCCTTCTTCCTGCAAGCATTAATACCTCGAGAGATTGAAGCTGTGTTTACAGTTTGATTTCAGACTGGTTTAATTATCTGCACAGCAAACAACACACAGCTGCGAAGACGAAGATGAGGAATTCTGTCTGAGACGTGCTCTCTGGTTAAAGCTCATGCATAGAAAGTAGATAAAAAGAGAAATGTACATATTGAAGAGTCTGTTAAAATGAATGTAAATTATTAACACTGCTGATATATATTTCAACAGCAGGTGGTGTGGACCTTGGTTTCATCATATTTCTGAAAATTTTACCTGTACGCTGTCTTGATAATTCAGGATAATATGCTCTTCCTCTGCACCAAGTGAACTTTATCAGTGAACCTTATTAAGTTACATATGAATGAATCTACTGATCAGTAAGACAAATCCAATGACCCTTTTCCATTAGCCCTACTCTACTCTACTGGACTCTACCCGGCTCTACCCTACTCGCCTTGTGCTGCTTTTCCATTTGCACCAGTGGCCTGCCCAACGGGGTGCAGTGTCGCTGTAAACAGCTGAGCGGCACCGCGGTGACGTCATGTTGAGCGCGACACAACAATCTGTGGCTTTTTGTCACAAACCGAGTAAAAAAGGAAAGCAGAAGAAGGCTGCAGGTGGCAAAAAGAAATACCCCTTGAGAAGCACGGGAGAGTTTTGAAAGCTATACAACAGAATGAAGCCGAGGACGAGAGCAATCGAGCTGCAAAGAAAAGACGTATGAGGGTAAGCTAATGGTAGCTACCGCTATCATGCTAGGTCGTCGCTAGGGATGTAACGGTTACCGGTATAATGGTAAACCGCGGTAAAATTTCCCACGGTAATCATTACCGTGTCCTTTTAAAATTACCGTTATACCGTGTTTGATCACCACACTGTGTCAATAACTCACGGTGATGTTGCTCTTTGCCTGAAAAAGGCAAAACTATGTGCGTCTGCCCCTCGATGAAGCAGCCGTGTGTCGCAAACAGAGGCGCGCATACGTAGCTTGTTGTACAAATGAAGTACAAATTAGTTTTTTTCTATTCTTGTAATTACACACAGCTTAAGCATTTATCACAAAATAATGACAAATACTTGCAAGAATTGTTTACTTTTATTTCTAATGATTTTTTTTAAACAAATTTACTTATAGGACATTTCCTGACACAATTGTTGACAAAAAAAAGACAAAAGGACTGTTAAAACTATAATATTAAGGGGGTAAAATGATTTCAAGACTGTGTAAAAGTACTTTTTTCAACATTTTGAGCACACTGCAACAATACCGCGTATTGTTACACGCATAAGTCGCTATGTCACGCTCTATGATTCGCCGATAGCGACATTGTCTGACCAATCCAATAGCATCTTTAGTATCGACTCAGCTCGCTTGGAACCTAAGCGGAGTAGGTACTAAAACTAGCTTGTTTTAGGAGGTACCAGGCTAGTGGAAACACGCTGCAAATCGAGTAGGGCCGATTAGAGTACGGCCAAGGCGTGCTAGTGGAAAAGGACCACAAGTAACATGACCTCTCTCTAAATTATCCCCCTAGTACCTGAAAACACAAATTATTACCTAAAATTTCTAAGTTTTTGGAGCTGAAATGTTTATTTCACTTTCCACTGAAACCAAAAAAATGAAAATTTCATAAAACGTAACACATTTTTGTGTGTGTCATTTGATCCATTAGATGTTTTTGGCAACTGATAATCCATTTGAGGACATTTTTATTATTTATTTGATTGTATTCAGATGTTTTCTTTTAATAATTTGTTGATCATATTGATTAGATAGAGGTATCATAAAAGTATGTATCAAATATGAAGGGTGTTACAGGGCTAGAAAGAAGTCACAGTACTCCTCTACACTGATGACTTGGTGTTGTTATTGTCAACTAAAGAAGCTCTACTGCAGCATTTTATCAGTTCAGTCAGACCTGGGTCCTTCATTCAAACCCACAAAAAACTAGAGTAATGATTTTTCAGAAACAGCCTGAGGGAAAAGAAAACACGCTGATTTTTAATTTGGACATCTTCAAACTAAAATAAACTTAGAATTGCACATCTTGGCTTGAACTGCAGCTCAACAGGAGACTCAACGTGGTTTTGAAAAGACTGCGAGATAAAGCAAAAAGGGCTTTTGACGCAATTTGATTAAAATATGAAATTTGATATTTCAATTCCAATCTGGCTCAAAACTTTGCAGTTTGTATTAGGACGGATTCTTCTGGATGGCAGTGAAACCAGGGGACCAAACTTAAATCAGGACTTGACAAACAGGACAAAACAACAGCTGAATTGCTTCAGTTCTGTTTTGTTGCTGCTGTTGCATGAGAATTGATAACTTTTGTGACCAATCAGCAGACTGTAGTGATTGTAGCTCCATAGTTTTGGGTTGGTTAAGTCTGCTAAAATGTCGGACAGGGGTGTTGGGTTGGTGGCCTGGGTTTGAATCCGGCCTGTGGCCAGTTTGCAGAGTGTTTACCTCCACTATCTCTCTCTTTCACAAACCTATACACTGTCTCCAAAGGCCCCAAAAAATAATCTTGAAAAAGTGGGACAGCAGGGTGTATTTATTTGGGTACCCAGAGTCGGCTGGTCCACTAGACAAGATAGGTAAATGCCACCAAGTTGGGAAAAAGTCACCTTCAATATAATTAACTAGTTATTACTATTTACTCTTATAAGGGGAAAGCTCTCATTGATTCAAATGTGAAGCAATACCCAGTTAATATAACTTAAAATGATAATTACAGTGCTCAGCATAAATGAGTACACCTTTTAAAAAGTAACATAATAATTAATATCTAACGAAACAAAAGAACAATTCCCAAAGTTTTGACAAAGCTGAGCTTAACATAACACTTTTTTGCAATAAGATGAAAATTTGCTTCCACTCCATTGATTGGGGTGAACTTATTTTTATGAGTTTTTAATGAATGGCCTACATTTGGGGGAGTATTTTGTGTATTGTATGCCATAGACAATGCTGATTTTGAGTGGAAACTAAAGGTTTTCTGACAAATCTGAACGGGTGTACTCAACTATGCTGAGCACTATAAATAATTATGATGTATTTACTTATTTACAGGATTTGCATTTAGTTGTAAGGTAAATTACTTTGTAAGAAAATGGTAGAAACTATACTATTCCATTTCTTTGTTAGTGTGTGTTATCACAGATGGAGGGGGTGCCATTAAATCCCTCCTAAGGTGCCACATTGGGTAGGACCAGCTCTGTAGGTACCTTTTTCCTTATTTGACAGTGAAAACACCTGATATCGTGTGCCATACCAAGACAAAATGAAACAGACTCCTCAGTAGAAATGCAGCTTGATATTAAAAGTAAAAAATAACATTTAAATTTGACCAACATACAGAAAATAAGGGCCCTGCTCTGCCATCACATCACCCTGAACTGCTGAGAGCTGAAGCCAGAAAGAAGCCCTCAGCCTGATGGTCTAAAAGCCTCCCCCAGGTCACAAGAACCAGTCCAAGGATTACCAAGACCACATCAAACACCTGACACAACCATATCAGACTCAAGACTACAACACCTCCAAACAATGAGAATCCAAGCCATCAATACACAAAAAGAAATTTATCTGAAACACTAGGAAGCAAAACTCAGGAGGGGGACGGACTCTGTCCTAACTGTGACACTGAAACAGGTGGAGACTGAGCTCCACATCCTCCCATCCTGCCCAAAAATCAAGCTGTGAGAGCTTAAGTTTTCAAGCAATATTCAGAAAATCCCCTGATTACAGGGACAGATGCAGAAATGTGAGATTACTGCGGCCAAATATGTTAAAGTGTGAAGACCTGAGGACAACCAGAAGAACACAAACACACATTTCTTTACATTTTTGGGTTATATGGTTCTTTACTTGTTAATTCACACATGAACTTTTTTAAGCTTAATCTTTTTCAATCTTTACCTTCCAAGTACTGCTAATTTACTATTATAATCAACTATGCCCCTTCATTCTAAATGCTTTTTATTCTATTATGTTTAATGAAAAGCTTTGGCAATACTGCCCCACATTCATGCCAATAAGGTTCTGTGAATAGCAAATTGTTTGACTCTAATTATCATCATTATCTCACTGATGTTTGGAGTTTGGATTAACAGTTTGGATTAACAGCTCGTGTCAAAGGTCAGTTAAAGTTATGGGAGAAAAAAGAAAAAGCCATTTCTTACCCCGTACACCAGCTCCCCGACCATCCCGTTCCAGATCTTCGTCTCTGGGTCCCTGGCGCCGTATTTCCCGTCCGGTACGATGGAGATCTTGTACTTGATCCCGATGTGTTTGGCGATCTCGGAGGCCAGGTCCACGCAGTATCCCTCGTACTGGTCGTTTCCCTCGTACATCTCCCAGTTCTTCTTTAGCATCACATACGGACCCTCCTACACAAACCATAACCATGAACCAGACCGTCAGACGGACAGACACATGGACGTGAATGAGGGCTGGACAACAACAGACAGCAGGACGATGAACAGGGAGCGCAGCTCGTTTGTGTGAACCAGGGCTGAAAATGAAGGCAGGCAGCACTGTTCTCTATCACTGGGAGTAATGTGGAGTGATTCTTCCATGTTTGAGTCTGTTTTACACACAGACATTCAGCTGATGAAAAGAACATCTTTACTGATGGTTTCTATGATTCACATGAAATGGTGGAAACAATCTGTGACACTAAATGTAGCAGAACATAGCCAGTGGTGTGAGTGTAAACAATGAAACCTTTACATTATCTAAAAACCAGGAAATAATTTCCATGTCTTTGTACAAACCCCAATTCTAATGAAGTTGGGATACTTATTAAAATGCAAATGAAAACAGAATATGCTCAACACTTTCATGCATGAATTATTAAACCACAAAGGAGTACTTTTTTCAATTTTACTTACAAACACGGTAAAATCATGTTACATTGGTAGGAGTTATGCATCAATAGCATAAACAGTAATTTTGTGGAACTCAAATCCAAAAACATGTGTCGTTGACAAACATTTAAAGTACATAAAAGAAAAAGAAAAATCTGAAGTATCTGTATTACTGCTGTTCAATCAAATTTGTGAATTACACCAAACTTTAAAAAAAAAAACATACAAAATCATGTGAAATACATCATATTTCACATGATTTTATATTTGCAATGTGTTTTACTGGCATAACACCCAATTCGTTGGGTATTTTGGATTTATGATTCAATATCTCAATGCAAAGACAAAGACATAGACCGGCTTCTCTGGGCCGAGCTCATCTGAGATGGACTGAGGCAAAGTGGAAAAGTCTGCTGTGGTCTGAGTCCACATTTCAGACTGTTTTTGGACATCATGGACGTGGTGTCCTCCAGGCTAAAGAGGAAAAGGACCATCCAGACTGTTATTAGAGCAAAGGTAAAAGGCAGCATCAGTAGCTGGGTTTCTATTACAGTTTTTTGCAAAATAAAAGCGATATTCCTAAAATTTCGACATAGTATATTTGCGCTTTGAACATGTTTCCATTGAAGGTTGTTCTCGGCAGGAGTGTCGGAACTCTCGTCAAATATCATCCCGCGAGATTTCACTGCTGGAAGATGGACGCTCAAAACCTGTTGCGTGTAGGTGTAGTGATGTTTACATCAGCTGCAGTTGCCATGACAGTATGGCCGTTATGTTTTTCCCGAAAATAATTGCGAGAAAAGTCTCCGTCTCCTCCTCTGTCAAAACGTACCGCGGCGTGTTTACTCTGAGAGAAGTGATCATGTGACCAGGTACGTCACATCCTGTGACATATAATTGCGGAAAAAGTGTTTCCATAGCGCTTCTGCGATATATTTGAATGTCGAAACGTCTGAAAAACCACCTCATGAAAGCGTAAAAACCTTTTTGCGATATTTGAGGGTTTTTTCGAAATGTAGGTGTTTCCATTACCAGTTTTTTGTTGCGATATTCAGGTTTTGCGCAATTCGAGGGGTAATGGAAACGTAGCTTGTGATGGTATGGGGGGTGTTAGTGTCCATGGCATGGGTAACCTGCGCATGTGTGAAGGCTCCATCAATGCTGAAAGGTACATACAGGTTTTGGCGCAACATGCTGCCATCCATCTTTTTCAGGGTTAGCTCCTGTCCAATGTGTTACAGCCATCCATTTCAAAATAACTGAGTATTTTTAAAAAACAAAAGAAGTTTATCAGTTTGAACACTGACTTTCTTGAACCTGCGGGCCAACACTAGCTGATCTGCTTTGAGAACAAAGTTTTAATCTGCAGAATTAAATCCAAACTGTGTAGAAGCTTAACTGTGCTGTCATTGAACACTGCGTGCAGAGGACAAACAAAAGAACTGACTTTTATGTTTTTAACCCTGCAGCTAAAAAGTCTCCCACTTTAAACTTTTAAATATCAACTTATAAAAATCTACTTTTCACCACCTGAACGCATCAAAGTGAAAATAAAAAGCACAGTGCTGCCTTAAAAGTGACTCCAGGCCTGATCCCACTGCTGTGAGATGCTTTTTCTCTCTTAGGATAATTTGGCGTATAGCAGAAAGAGATGCATGTGTAATCACAATGACAGCTTGCGCCTCATATGCACAGCTCAGACAGAGTTCAGACGGGAAGCAGGAAGAATCTTCAAAGAATTAACGTGATGCATGATACATGCAAAAACTCAAGGAGGAAAGTGAGAGGAAAGTATGACTAAGCAGAAAAGGAGGCAGACGTGAAGCTGAGAGGGGAGTGAGGAATGAGCTGCAGTCAGGCTGAATGACTTAATACCTGAAACAAGCCTGACTCGACTTAATCAGTGGCGGCTACATCAGTCTACACGGTGACCAGCAGAGGATATTCATCACCGGACCCCCGGGGGGAAAGAAGAGAGCCATCTAGATGTAAAGCTCCTCTGGTTTCCAGGCTCATATTTCTTAATAAATTACGTTTGTCATGGAAGGCAGCGTGTTGCATATTGATAACAGGAGCTGTGTATTCGGGAGATGTGTTAGCTTGACATTGCTTCAGGCCAAAGCGAGGTAACAAGAGACTTGAACAAAAAAAGGGGAGATGCAAATGTCAGCCGAGCCCACGGTGAAAAAACAATGATGTTGTTTGTTGTTGATGTTGATGGCTTCATTTTACTGTTTGGAGTCAAGATTCATAATGAGAGGACTGTTTTTAAGTGTTTTGGCATTTAAAATGCTGTTGAACACATTGTGAGCTTTGGCAACGCATTTATTTAAAAGAGAAATAAACAAGAAAGAGTCAATTAATCTTAAAGGGATATTTCATGATTTTTAAAGTTTGGTTGTATCAGGTACTTGACAATAGTAAAGTGGAGCAGTTCTGTACTAATGCTGCGTTCACACCGCACGCTACTTGTACTACCTCGGCGATCACTCTCCATGCAAAGTCAATGTACAGCCGCGATGGGGCAGGGCTAACCCTCCCGCGATGCGTTTGCAGCGTACAAGATGATCACTTCACTCGTCGCGCAATGTCAAAGTAAAAAAAAAGTTGATCTTTTCAGGCGATGTCGTGTGTGGCTGTGCGGCAACAGCCAGCAGCGGTGTGTGCATGTGTGACGATACCCGTGACAAACAGTTTTTCAACCGGACTACAGAGGAACAATCCATGTCCGTGTGGGAAACATTAGTCAGTGAGGACATTAGTTCCACCTAGACAGACCGTAGAAAACTCACAGATGATGCTGCTGCAGGGCATCAGCTGCAGGGCATCAGCTGCAGTGTTTTGTGGTTGATAAGTGAATGAACAGGATACAGCTGGAATAATGTCCGCTTATACATCCTATTATATGATATATCATATGATCGCGGTGAAACTCGAGCAGACGTGACGTCACCGAGCGACGACCGATGGCAACGGTGACCAAAATGAGGTATTTGTGGATGCATGACGATACGTCAGTGGGCGACGCGATTTTGGTAGCTGGGTCGCTTGCGGTGTGAACGCATAAAGTTATGTGAATTTCACATAAGTGAGCCACAGAGCTATATTGAAGCAATTTCAGGGTGCCTTATTTTTCCCCCAGGAACTCTCTGTATTTGGTACTATTTTACAATGCAGCAAATGGCGATGTCTTCCTCCACCTGCTCTTAGTCAAAGTGACATCTGGACTGGAGAATCTGAACCAGTCCAGCTGCCACTTTGATCAGCGCTAGATATCAGGAACACATTTCTTTTTTTTTCACAATGAACTTTGTGAGCTGAAATAAAAAGGAAAACATCGAAAAGTGGCATAATTGGCTTATTTTGGCAGATATAAACAATCATTTTGGTAAAATATGCTCTGACAATATCAACAAATTACACTATAAAAAAGAAAACTGCACATTTTAAAGTAACTGTCTACATTAAATTAAAGAATTTTGGGTCCAAACTCATAATTTTAACCCTGAAAACATTTATCTTTCATGAATTATTGCTTACCAGTGTGCTGGCTACGAAATTGGCTGTTCTGTCTTGTGTAGTGTGTGATGATGACCAACAACAGCTCAGTCTAAGACGACTTTTCTGCCTTGGAAGCATTTTGTTTGTTGGTATTCCTCTCAAGAATAACAGGGACAGTTTCTCCACAGAGGAGGCAAACAGAGCTTTAACTCCAAGGTACATACAGGAAGAGTCACTGTACGTTTTTTGTCTTGTCTGAGACATATTCCACCACTGTGGACACACATACCAGCAGGATTAAGGTAAATATGACTTTGTGTAAGTCATTTTCTTTCTGTTTTAGCCAGAAAAGCTCTGACTTGATGAAAGTTTGCTGAATTAAAAAGTGTGAAATGGGTCTTATTGGTCCATAAATCATCACAAATGCCTGTTCTTGTTCTACTTTGTCAAGGAAAATGTGCATTTCTACATTAAACTTGTTCAGTTTTAATCAAAAGCTATTTGAGCGCAATAATATCTGTAATAATATAGCTCAGCTCTTCTAGTACTCAAACTTAGAGTGCATGTGCTTAATTTTGGTCAACCAGTGCACAAGTAGACCTTATTAATGAAATAAAAACTGTCACTAATACTGCCAGTAGACAATTTTGTGTTACAAGTAAAGCTTTTAGCTTTTACTGTACATTTTTAAGTCTACTCGGAATAATGTTAGCATCAAATTGCCTACTTGGGCATGATTTTGGCTAACTAATAAGATCTACTCATGCACTAGTGTGCCAAAAAAAACTTTACTGGTAAAACTATTTTTGTTTAGTAATACCTATAAGCTCAAAATACCACACTAGTTATACTAGTAGTCCATATAAACATCTATTAGTATTGCTAGTAAAGCCAGAAGGTTCATAAGAAGTACTAAAAGACCTAATGCAGATGAAGTAGGATGGATTAAATAACCAAATCCAGCACTCTGATTGGTTGTAATATTATTTCATTATTTATCAAAAGCCAATGAAAAGCCTGAATTTGCTTCCCTCCACCCCTTATGAGCATGTAAGGCTTATTAATAGTTTTTTTAAGTCTACTAATACTACTAGTGCCAATTTTTGCTTCACAAGTAAAGTCTACTTGTGCACTAGTTGACCAAAATTGAGTATATTTAAAGGAAATTTCAGTACTAGTAGAGCTGAACTACAGTTTATATTACTGATATCAAGTTTATGCCCAAACATCTCTCCATAAGCTTTGTATTATTTTCAGCCTCCTGGTTTATACAGTCCTTTTTCCATGTTGGTAGACTCATGACTAAGCTAATTAGTCCCTTCTAAACCTGTACACTGCAGCTAATCACTAATAAGGCATGTAAAAATGTTGAATGGTTTGTATTTTCAAGGTTAAGTAGAGTCATTTACATACAAATCAATACCAAGGCTTTCAGAAAACAGAAAAAGAGGATGTTAAAGGTTAATTAAAAGTCCTTCATGCACTGAAAACAGATTAAAACAGAAATTGTTGCATGAGACATCTTTAATAAATCACCACATAAATAATAAAACTTCATTTACAAGTTTATATTTACAGATGTTTTGGATGGTATGAGTGTCCTAAAACACTTTCATCTGTGTAATTTATGACGGCAGGGAGCATGACAGCGCTGGCAGCCGGAGGCGCGGAGGGAGTGGCGGAGATAAAGGATGCAGTCGGTGTTTCTGGCACGAGAAAAGAGCCGTGCTCCAGAGGTCTTCATGGCAAAGCCCTGTGCGTCTGACAGGCTGGTCAATAAACCCAGACACACTGCTTCCATCATTGCCTAATGAGACTAATTAACATGCCATTAACAGCACATGGACACAAAAACATACTACAGCTCCACTTAATGTCAAAGAAACATGCGGACAAGCATCACGACTCACGCAGGTCGACATCCTGTGCCTCCCAAAATCTCTGTTTGCCTCAGTGTTTTCTGGGTTGTGTAAGATAAACAATCTGTCGCACATTCTGCTTGAACATGAGCAATAATGAGCAGCAAAATGGTCGTCCATATTGCACAATAGCTGGACCACAGAAACATTTTCTGAGGCCAACACACTCTTCTGCTCCTCAGTACGTGACTCATTTGTAAGTCTCAGTCATCAGCGCTAATTACATTTTTATTTGACTCAATTTGGTTGCATGACACTGAAAATGGAGCAGCACAGTTAAAGGACAATTTAGAAATAATATTTGCAAATGTCCAGTGTCCTGTTTTACTCATACAAAGAGCACTTGACCGCCTGCTGCTGCTGTCGCTAACAGCCTTTTTAAGGGTTTCAGAGTGTTGCTGTACTTTAATCAAAGCTGCACAGATCACAGCCTTAAAGGGACAGCGCGGGAATTTTTGAAGTGGGGCTTTAGTATTAACACCACAAAATCTCAGATCTAGGCAAATGTGTTTGTCTATTTTCAAGTCAAAAATATTCAAAACAATTATTCTAGTTCACATTCACTTAACAAGTTGAGATAAATCTCTTACCTTAAGCAATAAAAGGCAAAAAGGGCATTGAATTGCTGCTAATGAAGAGAAAATATCTGCCAATGAAACAAGGAAAGTTTGACTCACTGAAGATCTATAATTTAGATTTAATATCTGATTAAGTTAAATTTGTCCTGTCTCATTTGCAGATTATTTTACTTATTATTACAAACAACTCAGGGTTTATTTTTCATTTTTATATCTTCAAATAAGATTCATTCATGCTACAAATGGAGCCTCCAACAAGGCACAGAAGAGTGAAGGGTGGTTGCACGATATATTCAACACATTTACAACAACTTATATTTCTACTATCAAGCTGATTTGTGTCATACAGCAGGACACCAACATCTTTTATAGATGCCTCTGCAGTCTGCATTTCTTAAGGGAAACTTGACTGCAGGATGTGAAGAATCATAGTCGCTCACGCTCACACTCATCCTTAAGATTAACTTGTACAAAACAGACCTTTTTTGCAATTCTGATGCAGTTTATGTATTAGATTGATGGAAATTTAAAGCAACAATTATTCACTTTACAAATGAGCAGGTTAAAAAAGCATAAATGGATGAAATGGCTTCTGAACAACATGATTTTTATTCTGACACTGAACTTACTTCACAGTTTTCTACTGATTTACACAAAATTACTTTGAATCAGCAGATAGTGCTCATGGCTCACAGCAAGAAGATTCCCGGTTCAATTCCCAGGTCATACAGGGGTCTTTCTGTGTGAAGTTTGCATGTTCTTCCCGTGCATGCGTGGGTTCTCTCCGGGCACTCCAGTTTCCTCCCACAGACCAAAAATATGCTCATTGGGTTAATTGGTGACTCTAAATTGCCCTTAGGTATGAGTGTGAGCGTGAATGGTTGTCTGTCTTTCTATGTGGCCCTGCGATTGACTGGTGACCTGTTCAGGGTGTAGTCCGCCTCTTGCCCAATGACAGCTGGGATAGGCTCCAGCCCCCCATCCCCCAACCCCCTCGAAAGGGATAAAGGGGTATAGAAAACCACTGTGTATTCGTTCCGAATTAATAAACCATCCAAGAGCAAAGTAAAAGACTAGCTGCATGAACCCTGTTGTTAAGGATCTTTAAAATCTGCTCATGTCTTATCCCGGATTTCCACGTACTCCGGAAGCACAGCAAGAAACATAATCACAGCAGAATTATGATGTTGCACAATAACAACTAACGTAAATATAGGAAGAGCAGCATGTAAACAACTGGTGTTACAGCCAGCCCGCCTCCAAAGATGACTTTTCCAATGACTACTTTTATTACAATTTCCATGCCTTCTTTTCTTCTACAACTGGTGAGTACATTTTAAAATTAAAAAGCTTTTAACACTTGATGTTCTTAGCCAATTAACACCTTAAAACACATCCTCTTATTAACTATGATCAATTCTTGTAAAGTCGCTTTATTCTTATGATATCCCTATATGTATTTGAAATACCCCAAAGCTCTGAGAGATTATTTTCCTGTTTTGGTTGATCTGCTTGCTGGCGATTGTTGTGGAGTTGAAGCGGCTCATGCTGAAAATAGGCTCCCTGTGTATTTTAAGTGAGGTGCAGACTGTGGAAATGGACCGATTCAATAGACTATGGGTGATTTGCCGTCCAGTGAGTCACATGTACGGACAGCTGTGCAGACGGAGCATGTGGAAATCAGGGGTTAGCAGTTTCAGTTATGGTTGGAAATGTTAATACACTTTACTGTAACATACAGTCAAAGCTTCATGGAGCTGCTGCTCTGCAATTAATTTACTAACAACTACAGTAAAAGTTAACTTGACAAAATAAATAATCAGATGTTCTCCATGCCCATAAAAACAAAAAACGACTACAACACAAGCTGCCTTTTTATGAAAACATTTTTCATTCATCCTGTTTCCACTTCAGGACAAATTCTGTCTACGTTAATTTCTTTCACAAAGTCTTGAGCACTTCAAATACAGTAACACTGCCAACGGATTTTGCTAGACTTAAAGCTGGATCCAAACATGGCCTTCTCTTTAATAACACCTTCAGTGAAGACTTTGTCACAGCAGGACCTTGTCTGTACGATTTACCCTTCAGCAGATCGATGGTGTGCCAGGTTTGAAGTGCAATGAATGAATCGGAGCCAAGACACTTCATCAAAGCTTCTGGCTCTATCCTGCCAATATGGTGACGATCAAAGTTTGTCTTTGTCTTTAGCAGCTTCACTGTGCATAAAAATTCCCCAAACAGCTTCCAGAGGCATCCATTAACTCAGACATAAGGAGGAATGTTTAATATATTTCAAATAAAGTCACCAGACAAGCAAGATCATGTTTGGGGTAAAGCACACCAAAAACATGTGGATGTGCGTAAAAATCATGATCTTCTATAAGGTGGGAAAAAACACTATTAGGAAAGATCACAACGCTTCTTAGACTGGAGATAAAGTTGGCAAGACGGAGATGCATGATTTCAGAATCAGGCATGTCCGTCTGCTCTGCAAGGCTAGCTTGTACCCATTTGCTTGGGTAAATCCAGGTGGTGACTGTTTTTTTGGCCAGGCAGTGTATATATCTATGCAAAGATGTGCATCTATAGCATGAAACGTTTATATCTACAACCTGCTCTATTGTAAAGTGTCTTGAGATAACACTTGTAATGAATTGGCGCTTTACAAATAAAGATTGACTGATTGATATCATTGTACTAAAAATATAAATCAGTAGATTATATGTGAGAAAATGCAGCCAAAGGATCAAACCTAACACAACCACAGTCAGCCCAAGTGTAAACTCAAATCACCAATTAACTTGGTCGCTGGTTGAATTATTACACCAAACTCATTGTCCCCACTTCTTAAAGGTGCTCTGAGGAGAATCCATTTCCGGCGACATAAAGACTCTGCTACCCATGAGCATGCGCGGCAACTGTCGTAAAGACGTGACCCAAGCCAAAGCGTGCGTTTGTTGTGATGCTAATGAATGCAGCTCAGACCATCCTCAGAACTCTGCATTGCTTTACAACTTCTTTTTTCAACAACTTACAGGATGCAAAGCAACAAGGTAATGTATCTCTTTCTAGTTACGTAGCGGTAGTTTTTGATGTGTGACAACAAGACATTTCTGGAAAACTTAGTATTGTAAGTATTGTAGTTTTGTAGTTTTGTTGCCAGCTATATATCGCTACTTACAGCCCAGTGCTCTAAGACGGGTCTGAATAATACAAATTTGTTCTAGTTTTAATTGTCTTGTTCCCGAAGTGGTTCAGTTCAGCCCTGTCCGAACCGACCGCGAAGCTAAGGAATAGCATTTATAGATAACCTATGTTGATGCTTTAAAACTCATCTCAGTGTGTGAATTTCGATCAGGCATATTTCTAAAAGCGAGACTTTTTTGTAATTACTTAAAAACTCCTCATAGCATCTTGAAAGTGAATTCTCCTGCTTTTAGATCAACTTTAAAATATAAGATTCTGAGGTGTAAAGGCACATCCAGTATGGTTTTTCCAAGCCTGTGCTTAGTCAAATTGGCATCAGATTCATTCTATATTCTTCCATTAATCCATTATATCTATACGCTTATCCCAGCTGACATTAGTTGAAAGGCAGGGTACACCCTAAACTGGTCCCCAGCCAATCACAGGGCCACATAGACAACCATTCACACTCACACTCATACTTAAGGGCAAATTGGATTCACCACTTGGCTTTAAAAAAGCTGCTCATGGTTCGTTGCAGATTAAATAAATTGCAGGCTCTAATTTTGAACTTCCTGTCACAGCTGTGCCCCTACAATCCGACGTCAAACGATAAATCTGAAACAAATATCTGCTGTGTAATCTGTTGCTTGATGACTTGTTTGCTGGCGTATAACTCGACATATTGAACACATCTGCTCAGAAGATCCTGAGACGCAGAGGCAGCTGTGGTGAAATACAACACGAGACACTTCATTAAGTTTCTGCTAAACAAACACTTCTTCCCCGAACATTAAAAACGTGTGCACGTGACGAAACCATAATATCATGCCACGTAAAAGCCTGATGGATATGAACGGGGATGATTATGAGCGCATTAGTCTTTCTAAGCAGCGCTAAAGCTCACAGGAAGAGTGTAATGTAGTGAAGGTAGTCAGAGAAAGTGACAGATTTAGAGCATTCACCGAGACATAATGTATAATCACATTCTGCTGCTGCTTCACTTTATAGCTCAGGGTCCATAGATCTTCTACGGAAATTACAAATTTAAATCAGGAAGGGATAGAGTGCTGCAGTAATGAGTCCCAAAACGCAGAAGTGAATCAGCATTTTAGCAGAGCTGGCTCCATCGTTGCGAGGTCTACGGCAGTTTTGAATGAGTTTTGAGCTAGATGTTCATAATAATGTCTGGAGTAAACATGAGCTTAAGGGGTTTACATGTTTTTATGACATAAATTACATCTGGAAGTATCCTGTTCGCTAGTTAAAAGCTGTCCATCGCCAATAAGTGGCTGCTAAGTGGTAGAGGACAGCAGAGCTTCTTACAACAGAACAATTCGCCAGGGCGTTAATCTTAGAAGAAAAACGCTGTCTAATAAAGAATATATTTATGAATGTCATTATAATGCTTATGATTAGATTAGATTACATAACAGTAGATTAGAAAGAACTTTATTAATCCCTTGGGAAGGCTCCTTCAGGATATTTACGATTCCAGTAGCAAGGAATAGTAAATGGGTAAAGATGAACTCAGGAAAATAAAACAGTAAAAACAACCTGAATATTAAAATAGAAATAAATAAATAAATACAAAACATAAGCACGATAATTCAGACTATAGATACTTTTTAAAGCTAAAAGCCATAATAATAAGTGAGCTTGAGAATCAGCTTTTTTTGTATTTTTGTGATTTTAGCTCCACCTTTTAGGGCTGGTTTGGTACTCTCAACACTTTGTTAAAGGGTTGCCAAAAAGTGGGATGGCATGGTTGTAAATGCATGCCGTAACGAGCTGAATTGTTCTACAGGAAATGGTGGAAATGAAGCTTAAAGCAGTTTTCAAGCTTTGTCACTCATGGGAGATATCTGGTGATGAATGCTATTTTGGAAGTATTTTGAAATGACCCAAGAAACTTAGAAACTCAAAGATTTTTTTTTTTTTTTAGATTCACGTGGAGCTGAATCGGCTCCTGCTTAAAACAGACTCTCCGCTAATTTTTAGCGAGCCATCGTTGCCGACGGATCGATGTGGAAAAGGACTGATTGAAGAGACTGGGGTGATTTTCCTTTGGACTGTTTTGCACATTTAGAGGCAGATTATGTGGAAGTTGCAGGTCAATGTCATGATCATGATGTACAATGGCTGTTTGACTCTCTCTGGTGTCCCCTAAAACAGAAACATGCCAGCTTTGAGCTTGACTGTTCCACGTTTCAAGATACAAATTAGCGACAACCAGTGTTGGGAGTAACGGCGTTAGAAATAACTGCATTACTAACGGCGTTATTTTTAGTTTATCCCACCTGAACACAAATTTAAAATTATGGTAAAAGGTGTTTCCACCTAAAATAAATCCTTATAGCCCAGATTTAAATTGATTTTAAAAAAACCCTACTGTTTTCACCATGTTTAATAAGTAACTTAAGAGACAAAAAAGAAGAAATACGACTTTGAAATTGAAATGTAACATGGATAAAAATTAAAACACGCTTCATGCAGGTTTCTCTCTTTAAAAAGCTTATTTCAATCGCAAAATCTGGCAACTCAGCAATGGCGAGTCCTGAGCGGTCTGTGGAGTAAAAACTGCTGTTTTCAGGATGAAAATACAAGAAGTAAAAGGCAAGAACACATATGTGAAGTGTACATTTTGTCCTAAATCTAAAATCTAGTGAGATTTTAGTAATACAATTACTTCTTGGGAAAGTAACTAGTAACTATAGCTAATTACTTTCTTAAAGTAACGTGCCCAACACTGGTGACAACATGATTACCTCCACCAAAGATGTCATGTTATTGCCGACATATGCATGTCTGTTTGTTTGTTAGCAAGATTACACAAAAACTACTGGAGGGATTTTGCTGAAATTTTCATGAAATGGTGGGAATGACCCAACTTGAAAATGGTTAGCTTTTGATGGGGATCCAGATAACTGCCATTAGCCAGTGGTCATTTTTGCTCAATAACTGTCTAACTAATAATGATATCAACATGATTCCGAGTGCTTGGTGTCGGATTTCAGGGTCAAGGAATCATGTTATGCATGTTAGCATGTTATGCTAACTTTATCATGGCATGATTGCGTATATGTAGCAGCAATATGTGAGCTGACTTGGGAGAGGTTTGCTTTCTTTGAGTGCTGTCTTGTAGTATAAAGTGTCAGATTGAAGATAGGACTGACACCATGCACATAAACTTAATATTGATTATTTTAAAGTAAGTTAGCCTTTAGTTCTGCTATAGCCCTACATTTAATTTAACCTTTTTTTCCCAGTATTTTATTTTTTAACATTTATGAAAGCACTGTTAATCCATTTGAACCACTTTGTTAAACAAAACTTCATCTTTTGGCAATATCCAACCTACAAACTCGTGGATAAACCTCACTGGAGTTTTGTCGATGGAGCTAGCATGATGCTACCAGCTGAGCTTGCCTGATCACTGCAGCACTCTACTGAAGCCACACAAACACACCAGCAGCATGACGATGCATGGATCTAACACACACACAAACAGGTGTAGTGGGAGCTTGTTTATATTAGCAAACAGACTGTTCGCTGTCAGAAGCCAGGGACCCATTTTAGCCTCCATGGGTGTCCATCCACAAGCAGCATCCTCAAAAGAAACAGCGTCTTCCCCCCTCCATTTGCATTTCATTTTCCTCTCGAGGGGCTCCATTACGGCTCTTAGTGGCTCCATTTCTTGTTCAGTTTTCTGTCCATTAACATAGTTGTCGAGCGAGTCTCTCTCCTCTCGCCCCAGTGTGTCTTTAGGGCCTCGTTTTGGCTCGGGCTGCCGTGTCCATCACTCTCCCATTAAGGGGCTTTCATTTCCTGCTTGCGTCCAACTGGGGCTCAGTTTCTTAAAATGGGGTTCCTCATCAGGGGCTGAAAAGAGGGAGGATTGTGCTGAGCTGTGACTCTCCATACCTCCTCCTCCTCCACCTCAGGCTGCTTTACTGTAGGCAGCCATGTCGGAGTCACGGCTACAGCCACAGACTCACATGCCATGCAAAGGCCACGCATTCAACTGTGTGTGAAATGATCTATTGGTTCATTTTTTCTCTGCTACTGGAACCAAACCTCAGTGATGACAGCTGGTAATGGAGCTGTTTCACTGCTGTTTCAGATGTTTATGATGCAATAAAAGACACCCTGAGTGATGGTAGTTGATTCTGAATTTGTCTGACAGTTTATTGAAGTCTCTATTGGAGTAATAAAGAGAAAGCCCATTTCTAAGTGAGTCTTTTACTGTTAATGTTGTACCGCTGTTACAAATCATGTCTGATCCCTATTGTCTGGGAGAACTTGTGATTAGGGGGTTTGGGTACAGTTAAGTCATGAAATATGAGCTTTGCATGGGAATATGAATGTCAGCTTGTTGGTTATTCTTTACTCATGTTGATATATTTCAACAAAAGCCTGTTTAAAGGTCCCATATTAGCTTTAAAGGTGCTACGAGGAGAATCTATTTCCGGCGACATAAAGACTCTGCTTCCCATGAGCATGCGCGGCGACTGTCGTAAAGACGTGACCCAAGCCAAAGCGTGCATTTGTTGTGATGCTAATAAATGCAGCTCGGACCTTCCTCAGAACTCTGCATTGCTTTACAACTCCTTTTTTCAACAACTTACAGGATGCAAAGCCACGAGGTAATGTATCTCTTTCTAGTTACATAGCGGTAGTTTTTGATGTGTGACAACAAGCAATCTTTGGAAAACTTAGAATCGCAGTTTTGTAGCCGGCTATATATCGCTACTTACAGCCCGGTGCTCTAAGACGTGTCCCAATAATATAAATTTGCTCTAGTTTTAATTGTCTTGTTTCTGAAGTTGAGTATCCAGGCCAGTCCAGCCCTGTCCGACCCAACCGCGAAGCTAAGGAATAGCATTTATAGATAACCTATTTTGATGCTATAAAACTCATCTTAAAGTGTGTATTTAGATCAGGCATATTTCTAAAAGTGAGACTTTTTGTAGTTACTTAGAAACTCCTCATAGCATCTTTAAGTTAAAAATGTATTAAATAAACTTACTCATTTAACCCTTATGACAAAAAATGTCCCTTCCTGAAAACAGCTGTAAAAATAGCACACAGAATTTTGTTTCAATTGAAATGAGACTTTAACCCTTTCATGCATGGGGTCGACTACAGTAGACAGATTTTTTATAAAATAAATTGTATACCCTTTACGTTGCAGTACTATGTCCAACTACCAGTTGGTGAACTCCCAAACCCTTGTCTTTGGTTTCTTATAAATATCATCTTTGCACTTTTTTTTTAATATTGAAATATTGCATCCAAAATCCAAAACAGCCGACAAAGTGCAAATTTGGTATTTGGTATTTAGATTTCGCATAATTTGTAATTTTTATTTCCAATTTTGGTGCAATCTGCAAGTCAACCGTTTGATTTAACAACAATATATACTTAAAATTTTGCTTTTTCTTTTATTTACTCTTAATCAGTATTTGTCAAAGACCTGCTTGTGAATCTATTTTAAGTTCCACTAAATTACTATGTTGATGCACGTGAAGTGGACAGATGTTAAACTACTTCAAAATATCACAATAAAAAAAGCATGATTCTTAACTTGTTTGAAAGTAAAAGAGGCATTGAAAAAAGTATACCATTGCAATTAAGTAGTTCATACATCAATGGGTTAAAGACCAGTATGATATTTTTTAAATAAACTAAACTAGGGTAATTTCAATAAAACAAATTTCAAGGAGTATTGATTATTATTAGTAGTAGTATTAGTATAATAATAATAATAATAATAATTATAATAATAATAATGATAATGATAATAATAGTAATTATTATTATTATTATTATTCTTATTATTATTATTATTATTATTATTATTATTATTATTATTATTATTTTTAATAATAATAATTATTATTATTACTATTAAGCCCTGAGACGGTTCAACAACCAGCAGCAACACTAATGTTGATGCATTGTTATTCTTTTTGCAGGCACCCTTGCAGAAAACAGTAAAAAGTTTAAAATTTTGAGTCACGCTTTGAATAGGAAAACAGAGTAATCTGATGAATAAATCTAAAAATTATAAATCAAAAGCTTGTAGACCAAATATACAGAAATGCATTAGTTTATGAAAATGTGTTATCAAAAATGAAATTTTCAATTATTTTCATTTTTTGTCATTAGGAACAAATGTATCGGTTATTGTGTTGTTAGGCCATTTTCGGCCAATTTGATCAACTAAGATGGTAATTTTACTTGATTTTTAAAGGATATCTTCCAGGAAATTTAAGACATATTCTTCCAATACAGGCAAAAGGGTTTAAATATGAATAAATAACTGAAAGGCAGAAAATGTCCAAAGGGTCTCTAAAAAGGCAGTGATCATCAACAGGTGGCCTGGAGTCATTTTTTTAATTCAACTTCAATGAACTCTTTGATTAATCAACACCCAAGACATGATATTAGGATACATCTCAATGTTAAAGTAGTAAAATCCAATCCAGTCACAGTTACAGTCACTGACATTTTTTTTGGCAGCCAATAATCTTCCACCGGAGGCTTTTTGGGCCTGGTTACCCCTGGATCCACTCCTGATTAAGAGGAGGCACTGGCCTCTCCACATTCAAACACAAAAAGGAGAAGCTGATAAACTTAGTTGGAGTGTTTAAAAAATAACTGGCCAATATGTTTGGTATCTGAACTTGGAGACATAGCAGATGGGCAGAGTTCATGCTGGCTTTTATCAAAACACTCAGATTTTGTGGTAAATATGCTCATTATTCAAGTTGTCCTGCAATTTTAGCCTGTTGAGGAAACTAAGAAGTAAAATTAAAGAGTCAAACACACACTAAGCTTCCTAATACAGGCTATATTTTATTTCATTTTTAGAATTGGCCTGCGGGTTGTAGTTTGAACACCCCTTATGTAAAATGTCAAATAGCTCATCATAACTCTTACTGTCTCAATTTCTGCAGATGTATTTAATCTAACATCCAAATTATGCTCATAAGCATCAACCCATTGACTCTGATGAAACTGAGGTTTGTAGAAACACATTTAATATTTTAATGAGGCTTGTGTTATTGGATATTTTGAATCCCTTACTTTTATGAGAGGGGTTTTTCCTTAAAGAGAGTTTGAACAAAATTTCCCAACCTCCTTAAACTCTGCTCTAAAGGCTGGTGATAAAAGTTTATGACTGATGGTGCTTAAGCAGCTAAAATGGTCAAACTCTTGAATGATTCCAGCACCTATTTCTCTAAAAAAAACCCATAAAGAATAAAAGGAGACAAATTGACAAATAATATGAGGCTACCTAAAAAAAAAATGTAGAGTAAATGAAGAAGAGAAGCTTGTAAAGAACCTTACAAAATGGAGGTGCTATACAAGAAAAGGGTGTGAAAGTGGACCAGAGCAACTTATTTTAAAGCATCTAAAGGTTGGAGTTGATTGAAGCCTTTGAACCTTCTCGCTTCTCGGTTTATATATACTTAAGTTATTCAGTTTCCTAACATCACAGCTTACCAACAGTGTGACTGCATGCACTGATGAGTGTTTGTGTGCACATGCAGGGCTCTTACCATGATGGTGGTGACCACGACTGTGCGGTTCTCCATGACAGACGTGTCGTTTGGAAGCAGCGGAGAGTCCTGGATCAGGACCAGTTTGTCTGCATCATTCCAGTAACCGATCTAGAACGAAAACCGTGGGTCAGATATACATCTTTGTTACCATGATTGTACCAATGTTACAGGACAAATTCAATTAAAATATGATGACTTTAATTCTTATTTCTGTAGAAGAACTAAAATACAAGTCAAAGGCAACCAGAGTTGACATTTTTTGTTTTTTTTAATGATCAAAATTGAGGGCAAAGTCCTGATTAGCAGAATTTTAGCCCCTTGGTTAGCTCCCCTGTTACTAGCCCTATCTTCACTGGTTGTTTCCATCATCAGTATTCTTCTGCGATTTCAAAAGCATGACTGACTTACTCCTCTTCTGTTGAATCAAAAAGATGTTTTATTTGAGGAACTTTACTGTTAATACTGTTGATTTTTTTTTTTTTAAAGTAATATGGTAGGTTTGGAAGCATCTTAATAAAAGTAATAAAAAGTTTACCATGTCTGGCAGGCATATGAGGTAAATAAAGCTTCTGTTCTTATGTAGGTAAAACCATAGTTTCGGTCAACAACCTTGTTTCTATTTGACCCTCTAAAACAGATTAATGACAAGGAAGAAGGGATTTTGATAACATGCAGGAAGGATTTTCTTGGTTTTCTCTGACTTTTCCCACTCAGCAGAGCTTTTAAATAATTTAACTAAAGTCCATCAAATACCGTGTAACGTGGCCAAATGCCATGAGTTGGGGTTGTTGCTGTGGCTCCAGCCATCCTGCCTTTTGTTGTACTTTGACAAGAAAATAATCACTGCACACTATAAGTGTTTGTTTTTCTATGTTTGGTTGATCTGCTTGGCTGAGATTAACATGAAGTTGAAGCTGCTCTTTCTAAAAGAAAATAGACTTGTAACGTATTTCCAGCGAACCAGTGTGGAGCTGTGCTGTTGGCACACTCCACAAATGGATTCAGGTGCAGCTGATTAAAGAAAAATGGAGGTAACATGGTTTACATGATCAATATGTTTATTGTGCAATAACAAGGACAATATATCTTCATATGAAGAATCTGCTGTGACAGTAAATACTTGGGTTATTATGCAAACAACCATCATGAATTATTGGTGGGAAAACTTTTCTAGTAAAATTCAATGCTTTACAACATCAATATTTTCAATTTTCTATTTTTAATCTTGCAATTTATGTCATAATTCTCAAAATATAACAAATTGAATCTAAAAAATATGTGTTTGTTGCATAATGTTGCCATAATTTTCAATAAAAATCAACAAATACCGAAAGAACATCGAGCAAGTTGATTAACTTTAAAGAAACTGTATATGTAAAAGCACTGGCGATATTATTTTGTGCAGTAAATAAACTTCTCCCTGCTTGTATTCAAACATTTTTCAAACTAAGAGAAGGAAAATATTATGTACAAGGTGTGCTTATGTTTGAAACAAGAAAAGTTAGAATAAATATTAAATACAGATGTGTTTCGGTGTTCATTGATTAAATAACATGTATGTAGGTATGATAATTGTACAGTATTATGATTTAAAGAAATATGTCTTACATGTTTTTTCCATCCTTGTTAAATTGACCTTGGATTGTAAAGGAGAGGCAAAAATAAGCCTATACCTTTCTCCGTTATTAACGAGTTTGTGTGAAATGGTTGTATTCTTTGTTTGTTCTTATCATTTATTGAACAAAATTAAAAACATTCATTCATTCATTCGGGGTTGTGTTTGGACTGCATGCACAGAGCTTCAGAGCACAACATGCAGTAAGTCAGAGAATTGTCTGTTACTGTGCACAACTTTAAAGAGACGCTGAAATATTGCAGCTGAAACGCCCTCGATGCCTCATTTTGTCGGCCACTATCTCATGTCCTGTCGTCTTCTGTAAGTCCTTCAGGGTCAGACTGAGCTGAAGTGACAGACGTGATATGTTGTGGTCATAATATTTTCACCCTCTGAGTTAGAAACGTCCAGCAGATGTACAAGGCGCTCTTTGGTCTTTATGTGATTTTTATAAACACCTAATACCAGCAGACTAATATTACATCAATCAGGTGTATTGATTTTATAATAGACTGGAGCGTTGATGGCAAACATAAGCGGCCATAAGTCAGAGCAAGTCAGCTGCTGCTGCTTTCATTGCTGAGACGGAGAGCTGTGATTGGCCGGTACCTCCCGCACACTTGGGCATCAGAATGATTGAGGAACATGGAGAATGCGGGAGAGAGGCCGTTACACACACGCACACACCATGTCCTGACAGGACCCTCGCCGGAGCAGGACGACAGGCCAAAGCAGCTTTTGATTGATGGGAACTCCTCCCTTCCTCTCCCTCCTCCTCCTCTTTGATTGCTCTCTATTTCATTTCATCCCCTCGCTCGCCCTCCTTCTCACATGTGCTGCCTCTCTCTCTTTTTCCTATTTCCATTCAATGCTCCCCTCAGACTTTCATACATTCATTTCAAATGTAGAAATTCTGTCAGAAAGTGAAGCTTTTTTTACAATATTCTGGTGACGATAAAGAAGTGTCATGCTGTGCAGCCGGTTCAGGTGTAACCAGCCAATTAAATAACTGTTAATAGTTTTGATGGAAGGCTTCATATGGGTTAAAGGCCCATAGGATTTAACTCAGATTTTGCCACATTGCTCCATGTTTTATTGTGAATAAAGAATATCGGTAACTCTTTACTTTAGAGGTCCGCAAATTTCATCGCACTTAGGTAATAATTAAAACAAAGTTTATTTGTATTTCTTTTCTTTTTAACAATTAAAGGCGAAACTGTGGAGAGAAGTGAAAGCCATAGGTACCTGGGAGTCATCATAGACAACAGGCTGACATTCAGTGCCAACACAGACACAGTCTTCAAAAAGGGTCAACAACGGCTTCACTTCCTCTGAAAACTAAACCGATTCGGAGTGTGTAGTAGACCGATGTTAATTTTTTATAAGTCTATGGTAGAGTCTGTTCTCACCTTTGTTTTTATTTCGTGGTTTGGGAGCCTTGCCTTGGCTGACAAAAAAAGGCTTGAACGTATTGTTAAGGTAGCTGGTAAAATCTCTGGTGTGAAACTGCCTAATCTATCCGACTTATTTCAAGAGAGAGTAAGAGCCAAGGCTCGGGACATCATCCAGTGTCCTGATCATCCTCTTCATGTAGAATTTGATCTCTTGCCCTCAGGCAGAAGAAGATACAGGCTACCTGTGGCTTTTATGGGTGAATGACTTGTTGTGTCTGTATGTTGATGTTCTTTTTACCTGCTTGCACAGCAAATTTCCCTCAGGGGACAATAAAGTTGAATCTGAATCTGAATCTGAGTTTGAAATTACCCCTGAAATTTCATGAGAATTTGGTGAAAATTAGCACATAACTTCTTTAAAATGATGTCCAAATGTATTGTTGCAAGTCACAATTGGTAGGTTACTGTTTTCTCCAGTTTCTTTGAAATTTACTCCGAATTACAAGGTAAGAAGGTGACGATTAGCAAATAATCTATCTTAAATTAAATCACAACCCACCACAAAATGTTTTTAGAAGTATCCCAACATTTCTGTGGAAGTTAGTTTTCAGTTATAGTTAAATGAATACTTGCCAGTTATGCAGAATTTGCACATTAGGTAAGTAAACCTGTCTGTCATTTGACAACAAGGCTGTCAACTGTGCCTGACCAGATTCTGTTTTGCGTGTAAAGCCCACCTGTACTCAGGTGGGCTTTACACGAGTACGAATTTGTAAGACTCCGGTAAAATAAACTATCGATCTGGTGATATTGACACACGGAGATGCGTATTTGTCCATGACTCCGCATCTTTTTTGAAAACGGGTTTGCAAGTGGATATCTGCGTATTCGTCTTCATGCCGTAGTTGGTATAAACAGATAAGTCCGGAAAACACGGTGACCTCATAGCACCCCTCCTCCTTCGCCCCCAAACCCACGCTGTCACACACTCCAACAACAACAACAACAATGGCGGCAGCCGGGCTGATTCTGATCTTGTTCCAGCAGCTATAAATATTGCTACGACTTTTATACCGACATTTGCTCACAGAACACCAACAACACCACCTACAGCAACAACAGCAACAAGGTCTCACGCAGAGATGAAGCATGTTACGCACGCATGAGCACTTGTTGACGTGGAATCCACCTCGGAGCAGAACTGTGATGTTACGAGTGTAGTAACCCAAGAACTACATTACCCAGCATGCAATATGGGTTGGGAGCATGCGTGGAAACCCACAGGTACGTCCCGGCGTGGATTTTGCATTCTCAAGTAAATACTCAAGCCTATCTACAATATGATGCGTAAACAGCGATCCATGTTTTAATGCCGACTCCAAGACAATACGGTGCCGTCCTCGTGTGAGGAGGGCCTCAGTGTCTATCACAATCAGGTGAGGCCAATTTACAACCCCACTCTTGGTGAATATCACATCTGAAGCCTTCAATTGTATCATGTAAAACTTTATAGGTGTAATCATAAAGGTATATCATTCATCTCTATTTTGCATGTGATCTCAATTATGCATATCAACAAACTCAGTACTGAAGAACTTGGTGAAATTAAATAACACATAGCTAACTATCAACTGCTTATTGGGACACATTTCAAAGGTAATTATCACAGGAAACAATGAACATAACTTCTGTATTCAAGAACTAAGCAACTATTTATCACCTGCTCCTCTGGAAATAGCAGAAATGTTGGGATACTTCTAAAACTTTTTCTGGTGGGTTGTGATTTAACTTCAAATAAATTATTTGCTAATCGTCACCTTCTTACTTTGCAATTTGGAGTAAATTTCAAAGAAACTGGAAAAAAACTGTAACCTACCAATTCTGACTTGTGACAATAAATTTGGACATTATTTTAAAGAAGTTATGTGCTCATTTTCACAAATTCTCATGAAATTTAAAGGGCAACTTCGGTATTTTTCAACCTGGGTCCTATTGCCCCAAGTGTATGTGTGTATACGATTGACGGGTACAACTCGTTTTAAAATTGGCTCAGTATCAAGGGAGCGGATGCAGCCGGCAGCCGCGAAGCTAGATAGGGGGGCAACTGCATCCCGTATAAGTTTGAGCATTAAAAGTGTTTATTTCGCCACAGACCGGTTGCGATCGCCGGTGCTAGCTCTCTAATTAGCATTGTAAGCATTGCGTTTTCCTTCACGTCCTCTGACCTGTGTGACGTCATCTGTGAGCTTGTTGCCGGAAGAAAACAGAGGAGCCATGCAGCGTGCGGCTCAGAGTGGAGCTGCTTATCGGAGGACAGTTGGAAGTTTTACTGCATCGGTATCATGGCTGAATATTTACCAGATTTCGAGAGTGAAGAGCGAGCCTTTTTCATTCTGACGGCCACCCGTATTTATTTGAGCCAGAGTATCACGGACGAGCTGCTACAAACTCAAGAGCTAACGAGGATAGCAACAGAGGGCCAATGAGCAGACGAGGGTGAAGCAGCGGCTGCACGGGACTGGTGGTGCTCCTGTGGTTGCTGTGACTCTATGCCCACAGAGGAAGAATGTCTGTGTTGTAACGAGTGGGACCTGTTGCCCAATATTCGTGGTCTCGATGTGTCGTGGGATGATACAGGAAGTACCCGACGCTGTGTAACTACATTAGAGGATCTCCCCCCTCTGATCAACAGGGCAGTGCTGGACACCTTTTTTCATGTACCCAAAATAAATTGGAGGAGGCGACAAAAACCACAGGGACCAAATGGTCAACTATCCATAAAGTAAGTATAACAAATATGTCTTTATGCATACAATACGTATAAGTATTGTATGTATTGTGTAAGTGTTTATATTTTGCCACAGACCGGTTGCGATCGCCGGTGCTAGCTCTCTAATTAGCATTGTAACACGGTAGGCCACAAGTCTGTACTGGCTGGACGAGAGGAAAAAGTGAAGAGGATTTATGGCAACAGTAAATGTGTGTGTCAGAGACAAATCTAGAGCGTTCATGCAGCCGCTGCTTCACCCTCGTCTGCTCGTTGGCCCTCTGTTGCTATCCTCGTTAGCTCTTGAGTTTGTAGCAGCTCCTCGTCCGTATACTCTGGCTCAAATAAATACGGGTGGCCGTCGTAATGAAAAGGCTCGTCTTCACTCTCGAAATCTGGTAAATATTCAGCCATGATACCGATGCAGTAAAACTTCCAACTGTCCTCCGGGATAAGCAGCTCCACTCTGAGCGGCACGCTGCATGGCTCCTCTGTTTTCTTCCGGCAACAAGCTCACAGATGACGTCACACAGGTCAGAGGACGTGAAGGAAAACGCAATGCTTACAATGCTAATTAGAGAGCTAGCACCGGCGATCGCAACCGGTCTGTGGCGAAATAAACACTTTTAATGCTCAAACTTATACGGGATGCAGTTGCCCCCTATCTAGCTCAGCTGCTGCCGGCTGCATCCGCTCCCTTGATACTGAGCCAATTTTAAAACGAGTTGTACCCGTCAATCGTATACACACATACACTTGGGGCAATAGGACCCAGGTTGAAAAATACCGAAGTTGCCCTTTAACGGGTAATTTCAAAGAAATACAAAAAACTTTGTCTAATTATTACCTAATTGCGATGAAATTTGCAGACCTCTAAAGTAAAGTGTTACCAGAATTTCTCAGGGTCAATAAGTTATGAACTCCCTTAAATATTGTAGAGCTGATTTGATATACTTTAGAAATAGCAAAGAACATTTTTTATGTCATGGTATTTTAGCCAAGATTCCTAAATAAATGAGTGCTGTTATTTATTTGTTTGTGTGCAATAATTTAATGCTATAATCCAGTCATATTCTACAATAATTTCAGGAAAAATCCAGGTGTAGTCTGAAAATAACTACACAAATAATTCACTGCAATAATCCAGTTGTATTCTAACTCCTGTTCTAAGCACTCCAGCGCTTTTCTGCTTTTCTCTGTTTACTGTTTTAGTTTTAGCTATTATCACTTTTATATGTTTACCGTCTGTTTTATTTTATTTTATATATTTATTTCTTTCTTAATCTATTTTCTCTTTTACCTGTCCTCTATCTGTCCTCTTCTTTTCTATCTTCCTGATGTGATGTCGTCAACCTTCAACAGTCTTAAATTTATATACGTATCTTTAAATTTAGTATCTATTTACTGTCTTGTCGTCTCCATGTCATTATAACTTAAATGAATAACCTTCTCCACAATATTCTTCATCTGTACATGTTAACATGGAGAGCTATACTGATTTGATTTATTCCTAAATTTTACCAGCTGTTTCAATCCAACCAGTTTTTACTATTTTCTTTCATTTTGTTGCTTTGGTTAACACGACCCTCTGTGCCTTTCCCTTTGACTCTCGTGGTTTCTGTTGACCTGATTGTTGATTTTATTGTGCCCTTCTCTGCCTTTGTAAACTTCTGTATAAAAGGTTTTAAATGTGCTGTATAGATAAAGTTATTCTAATTATTACACCCTCTGTTTTTTATGCTTTTTGTTTCTAAACATTGATTCAAATTTAAGTATTTATGCCTCAAGTGTTGCTATCTGAGCCATTGCAATGAAATTTGGTTCACGTGTGCACCTGTGGTGTAAATTTTGAATGACACTAAAGAAACTATCTGTCCATCTATCTACATGGAAAGGCAATCCTGGTGTATTTTTTCGTTTTCAAAAATTAGTGTTTTAATGGACCCAAAATACTGCATCCATGTGGACTAAATACAAGTAAAAACTTGTCCCAATGTAGATCCCACTTGATTTCACATAACATTAATGTGACAGAACCTTAAAACTGGACATATATTAAATAATAACACAAAATTAAGTGGTATTGTGTGGTGTACTTACCCGTCTGGGTCCATTATTCTTCAGCTCGAACACGTCCATTTTGAAGTTGACTCTGCGGCCGTAGTGGTCAAACTGGACATTACCTGTTAGTCCCTGCAGCTGGACCTGCACACATGAAATAAAGCAGCAAATTTTTAAAGTATGATACTTAAGATGATTCAGATATGGGAGGAACAACTCCAGTGTGTAGGGTTAAGTCCTAGAGTAGGCAATTAAGTAAGCAAAACTTAATTTAAAAAGTTTAAAAGCAGTTAATCAGTTATAGAGAGTGGGGGAACTTGTTGGGGCATATCTGTGCGACCACAGTAAACATTAGAGCAAGTCAAATCAAAGTTTGTTATGGAGAAGCAGCTCATGTACAGGCCTGTTAAAGTTCTGAGGATGGTTGAGACAAATAGGCTGCTAAATCTGATATCTGAAGAGACTTTGAACAGGACAAACGAGTATCTGACTATTTCTCGAGGTGTAAATCCTCTTAATTATGGGACGACCCACCCTCTGAAGTAGAACTTCCCCAACCCTACCCTGTCTCAACACTTGGTTTTACTTTTTGGCTTTAACTCTGCATAAGAGTCTCTATTTATTTAGTCTTCTTTAATTTTAGCTGTTTTTTTGTGCTTTATGCTTGTCCTTTATTGTTTAGTTTTATTTCTGCTTTTGTTCAGTTTTGTTTTGATCATCTGTGTAGCACATTGGGAAAATTCATTGTGTTATTAAATAAAGTGGACTGTATTTTCAGATCATTAACAAACTAAATAATAAATTAATTAATTAAATGTCCAACAACTAGCAGCTCATTTTGTCACCTCTCTTATTAAGTATTTTAAAGTTATTTATTCATTTGTACCCTAAAATCTTAGTCACTGTGCTTCTTACCGTTGGTGATTCACCAGACTGAAGCTTTATATTCAAGCCGGAGTTTTATTGCAAAGTAGCAAACCAAACTTTTTGGGTAATGAGGTGAAAATATTGATATGTACACCTGAGTGGATGTCAGTGTAAAAATTTGATCTCAGAGTTGGCTCGTCCCCTTGGAGAGGTAAGCAAAAGTTTTTGCAGAGTGAATAAAAACCCAAATCAGAAGTTTTTTTAGTGTTTGTTCTCAGTCCAAGAGATCACACCATCAATGATTAATGTCCTTTCACAACAGTCAGCTCAAAGCTGCAGTCCGCCCTCTCTTACCTGTTTGAGCGTGCGCTCCATGTCGATGCCCTGGTTCCACGGGGCCGCAGGATTGGCCAGACAGTCGCCTGCGTTGCCCCTTCTGGAGATGTCCACTTTCTGCCGCCGCAGATTCCTGAAGGCCTCGGCCATCACCATCACCCCGTCATACGTCAATGCTGAAGTGTACTGTGGGAAAATAAGAGGACGGTAGAGATATGGACATTAATATATGCAGGCAGCAAGGTTGCCAGGTTTTGCTACTGAAATAAGTAACCAGGTCGACAAAAACAAGCCCAAAACAAGTGACTTCCAGGTATTTATTTTTCCAGTGTGATAAATTCATATGTTATAATTTTTATCTACCTAACATTTCAGTTTCACAGTGACCTTTTTTCAGGATTTTTCCCTTACAGTTCTAAGATTGCTCAGTAGGACTTTCAACACCTGACATAATTCAGAATAAAGATGATGACAAGCAGCTGGATGCAATCAAGGAGAATTTTACTTGCAGCAAGGAGAACAACAATACAGAGTGTCAAACAGTCTGAGATGTTGAACTGAAGCTAATACAGAGTCTTCTCTCTTTTATAAGAGTGTGTGTGTATGTAACATGTGGGGGGGTCGTGAGGTGGAGTGGCCTTTGCATAGGCTCCTCATCTCTGTGCCGGTTGGAGCTGGTCTTGAAGGTGCTACGAGTTTTGGACAGGTGATAAGAGGGAACAAGGAGTGGACTGCACAAGGTCACCTGGCGTGTGTGAGTGGGGCTGAAGAATGCATTTGCCAAGCAATGGTTATACAACAAAAAGGACAGAGTTAAGAAAGAAATGTTCAAATACATAAAAGGCTATATACAATATGTACAAATTTCAAATCATTCCTAACACCTATATTGTTATTTGGCTCTTAATTCACTTATTCAACATCCTTTTGTTTGAAGGTGGAACATTCCTTTCTTTATGCAGAAGAGAAGGGAGGGGCTTCTGTTATTTATAACTCAGATAAAGCTATAGTGCGTAACTTCTACATGTCTGTGAATGTCCGTTTCAGCCAAGCCACTAATAGAGGAGATGACACAATGCAGATTAAGCCGATTGGCTCCTCTAACATCTTGCGGGATTTTTCAATATATATAATTTTTGCTTTGCTTGTCAACCGGCGACATTCCCGCACTGGCGCGCAGGAAATTACGCATTTTATGTCACAACAAGAAGGGAGGGGGAGGACGAGCGGAGAGTCTCGTAGCAACAAGCAGAGCGCAGGCAGAACGAGGAAGCGACATGGCGGAGAAGCCAAAGAAACGGCCGAGACACAGTCCAGAAGTGGATCCTACCACAAAAAAAAAGCCTGGACATTCGGCTGAAGGATTGCTAGCGAAGAAGGAAAGTGGCCGACGGAGAAGGCAAACGCGGATTTGTATTGGCGTGGCTTTTCCTCGGTGGAGAGCCTTGAAGGCAGAAATTGGGCTGAGGGCAGACACAGATATTGCCTTGCTGCTGTTGGATAAGTAAGTGACTTGGTTTATAATTATAAAAGCACTTATTATTTTCTTGTAAATGTTGCTATGAACGTAATGTTGTAATGTTAGCAGCCTGGTGTTAGCCACATTGTGTAGCGAGAGACAGTATCGAGCAGTACCTGGGCGTACGTCATATGGAAGCGCCGGCTTTATTGTTGTAAAAACGCAGAATTCGGCTAGAGGGGTACCGAAGTTACGCACTATAGCTTTAAATCACTAAACAGTCCATCTAACCTTGATTTTTGTAACCAAACAGACATAATCAGGCTTTTATCTAAGTTTATGTTGATCCTCTACAGCTTTATTATTATAATTAAAACAGTAATAGCTACATTAAAATTAAATTTGATTCTGAATATAAGGATTTCTTTTCGGTGGGAACATCATTTCTGCCTCTTCTTACAGTCAAATTTACATTTGTGTTAGGAAGTGGATAAAATAGTTTGTGTAACTTCTGAATTTAGTTAAAATTGGTAGTAGAGTGAACATCTGATCCCTCCTGGGTTTGAGGGCACAACAAGCCCAAATGAACAACTGCACTTACAACCCACAGCTGCCAATATTAACAAGCAACTTTTGAAAAGGAGAAGCCAAAAGTCGCTTATAATAAGCAGACCTGGCAACTATGTATGAGGGCAAGGTTAGGTTATTTTCTGAAGAAAAACGTCTTACAGATTGGGGTATCGTTCACTCCAGTCTATTAGATTTATTACAAAGAACAAAAACAAGAGCTGGACCTTGTTTTTGTAAATTATACACTTTGCTATGCTGAGTCCGCCCTGCTGCTCTGTCTGTTTCAGGCTAATTAAAGCTGATTTAGGCGGACAGGCAAATATCTGCTTGTTGGATCTTCTTTAAAACAATCTGTGTAAGTCTGCCGCAGAGAATACTGGAGTTTCTGCAGGGCCAAGCAGGGCGTCTGTCGGCCTTGCTTCTGCAGAGGAAGCTCATTATTTTTCTCGAAACGGAAAGGAAGGGAGGGAGGAGTGGGATGGGTCTATTCCCCACCGTGTAAGCCTCCCAATTTCCCCAAATCCATCTTTGACCCGAAGACTCCAAGTTTCCTCCAGTTATTTACGTCTGCAGACATCACGAGCCTCGAACTCACCCCCAGCGCCGCTCAAACTAATTGCGTGAAAGAAGAAGAGGAGGCATGATGGAGGGCAAGCAGATAGGGAGAAGAGGAGATGGAGAAGAGGATGTTTTGTCCGGCGGAGTAGCAGTCTGGCATTAATTATCCGGGCTAGCAGGAGTTCATTAACTTTGCCTCCGGCCGATGGTGACTCCCATTCATTAGCCCGCTGCTCACCGTGACATTACGGCTCTCTATGGAGGCTGCAGCGCCCGATCCCCCTGTTACTCTTTGACAGGCTGCCCAAAGTAACGTACACACACAAATAAGAGAGGTGCAGAATGAACTGTCAGGACCATCTCTGCTGTCAGCTTAAAGCGGCGAGGGACATGGACGGGGCGAGGGGAAACGAGGGACAATGCTGGATTTATTTTCTCGATGGATCTCAACAACAATATCCGTCATTCCAAACTAGATACGATAAAACTTCATCGATCTCCGGGGGGGAAATGCTTTTGTTACTGCAGGACAATCACGCTTCATACGGAAACTTATGGGATAAAAACAAGAAGCTTCCTCTCACATTCTTCTGGCTCAATATGGTGGATGGCAAGAAGAGGAGAAAGTTCACTGATGGTTAGAAAAGAAGGTCAGGGGTGGTGTTCGTGGTTTACTAATTCATAGAACTTTTATACACAAGGGAGGAGCATGAGTCTTATTATTTCAGCATTGTTTTCATCAACAACCTTTTTCACCTGACAAAAACTAGACAGAAATGAACAAAAACAAGTGCAAATGGACACAAAACTAAAATGTTTGACAGAGACTTAATCCAATCAGACCTAATTTGGTCATGTAGAAAGTCGAGATAAGTTAGGAATCTATCCAATCACAGCTGCCTTAGTTTGGTGGTGGTGGAATAAGTTGTGGAGCGATCCAATCAGAGCTGCTCTCTTTATGAATTGATATATTCATGTAGAGCAGGTTCAGTGTTTGTTGTCAGTTCTGGTATTGTAACTGAGATGCTCTGCCAGGTAGCCTAAATAAAGGTGACTGCATTTCACACAAAAGTTCTATATGTTCTCATTTATACATTCAAACTTTACCGGCACTCAATAAAGGGTTATTAGATGTTTCATTTTAACAAAGTGTAAAACATGACCTCAGGAATTTAAGGAAACATAAAAAATGCCTTACCTTAGTTGATTAAAATTAACAGTAGATTTCATCAACTAAAACTAGACTAATATGGAAACTGTTTAGATGAATAAATCATGACTAAAACTAAAAGATATGTTGAGAAACAGACTATGACTTAAACTAAATTACAAAGTGCCGTCAAAGTTAACAAATTCCAGATTTATCAGGGTTAAGATGGAGAAAATTTGAAGACATCACATTTTTAACAGCAGTTGAACAGTTATAGAGAGTGCAGAACTTGTTGGGCATGTCTGTGCGACCACAGTAAACATTAGAGCGAGTCAAATCAAAGTTTGTTTTGGAAAAGCAGCTCATGTGCAGGCATGTTAAAGTTCTGAGGAAGGTTGAGACGGATGGGCTGCCCAATCTGATATCTGAAGAGACTTTGAACAGGACAAATGAGTATTTGACTGTGACTGCATTTCACACAAAAGGAACATTTGTTTCTGTTCATTTAGACATTAAAACTTTACTAGCATTCAATAAAGAGTTATTAGATGTTTATTTTATCCAAGTGTAAAACATGACTTCAGAAATTCAAGGAGCACAAAAATGCCTTATCCTTTACACTTCATATTTTAGTCGACTTAGTTTCCAGCAAAAACAAACCGAACTGAAAAAATTAAAACCAAAGACCTTGACCATTAAGATCTAAAATCCATAAAACAGGACTGTTAGCATCACATCTTCATGATGTGATGTTGTGAACTACAAATTGTAATTTATGTATCTGAAGAAAGAATCCTGCACACAAAATTATTACATCCGCCAAGGAGGTTATGTTTTCGGGAGAGTTTGTCCGTCTGTCCGTCCGTGAACAAAGTAACTCAAAAAGTAATGGATGGATTTAGATTGAATTTTTTAAGGAAATGTTCAGCATGGGAAAAGGAAGAACTGATTCAATTTTGGTGCTGATCCGGATCAGCGTCTGGCCGCCATGGCGAAAAATGTGAATTCTGTGAATAACTACTGAACTAAAATAGATATCATTATGAATACAGTTGATAATGGTATGTTTTCATGGTCAAGGAATCTAAATATTTAGATGAAATAAAGGTAGGAGTAATATTTATGGTCAAAATCACAATATGGTGGAGGTCTGCGCTCTCCGAGTGCTTTCTGGTTTATTCATGTATTTATGTATTTATTTTTATTTTATTTTATTTGTTGCTTGAAAAAGATCTTTGACAAAAACGTTGCAATTTATTTTCTATTCTGGAAGTTGGCCAGTGTGCGAAATTTTTTCTCCAGATTTGGACTTTGTTGTCTTTGTCTGACGCACCTGCTATAATAGTAGATGTGCGAAGATTTTTCCTGTTTCTGATCATCTATTTGACTAAAAATGAATCATCTTTTAATTGTCTGTTTTCTTTAAAGAAAAATGAAATACCTCTTTTTCTTCTGTTATTCACATGAACATGTTGACATTTTAGTCTGTACTAATGTAGTATATTCCTATAGTATTTCAGCTTTCTCCAGTTCACCATTTTATTTCCTTTTGTTACTTTTTTTACATTTACATTAACTTATCTTTTGACTCTTTTCACTCACTCGCTTTTTGACCTGATTGTTGATTTATTGTCTCCAGAGTTCTGCCTTTTCTGCTTTTGTTTTGTCTGTTAAGGTACTTTGTAAACATCTGTTTCTAAAGGTTACATTAGGGCTGGGCGATTTGGCCTGGACATAAAATCCCCAATTTTCCCACAACACTCGATTTACAATTTTAATCGATTTTTTCCTCCCTTCAAGAAATAAAACTCCCAGTGACATAAAAATGAAACAAATAATGTTTTGCCTTTATGTTGTCTAAATGTTTCCCTCTTAAAGTCAAAGTCTGGGTCATAAAAGGTCGATTATGTAGTATAAACGTAGGCAGGTTTGTCTACATCAGGGGTGTCCAAACTATGGCCCGGGGGCCAAATGCGGCCTGCTGCCCATTTTGAATTGGCCCCCTGAAACAGTTGAATGAATAAAGACATTTTGATTACAGCAGCAAATACCATCAGCCTTACAAATTTTCTGCCATATTTACTTTGTCACAAGGTCTCAGTTTAAAGAAATACAGCAATATTCATCTTCAAGCACCAACACTCTTGCAGTTTACTCTTGTTTTTTTTTGTTTTTTTTTAAATGTATTTTTTGGGGTATTTTTGTGCCTTTATTGATAGGAGAGAGACAGTGGATGGGCTTGTGAAAGGGGGAGAGAGGGCAGGGAAAGACATTCTGCAAACTGGTCATAGGCGGGACTCGAACCGGGACCGTACATGGGGTGCCTGGTTGCTAACCACTCCACCAAACCAGCACCCCAGTTTACTCTTGTTTTGTGTCAAACATTGAAGATACACCATCAGTTTCTCCCATCTCTGCTGCTCAGAAGGTCATTCTGGCACTGACTGAGGGTCACATCTCCTGACGATAGTCTTTTTTGCGGACCGTATTTATATTTATTGTAGATAAAAGATGTGTAAAATGTATATTTAACTGATCGCCCAGGTTACAAGGGCCCCTCGACAGGTGATAACCCATCCCTTAACCCTAAAACTTAAACTTAATAACACTAAAAGTGAGGCGCAGCAAGTAGCTCAATCGTTCATGTATTTCTCTTTATGTGGCCCCCGATGTAAAAAGTTTGGACACCCCTTGTCTACATAAACACTACGAGGCTGAGGTATTTTTACAGTATTGGCATGAAACCCTCTAATCAATATTTAATCTACTTAAATAACAAATACAAGCCTATAAAAGTGCTTATGCAAACCCTACAAGGCTGACCGTCATGAAAATTATACATTTTTTTCAAAAATTGCAACTGCTTACAAGTGGACTAAGGCAAGAAAAAAATTCTCGATTTTTATTTTTTTTTAAATCTTCTGCAGAAAATAATTCAAATTAATCAATTTAACAGCTCTAGGTTACATATAATTAAAGTTATTATCATTGTCCATCAGATCTTCTCACTCTTTGTATTGTTCCTGCATGTTTTCTTCTAGTGAAGTTCATAATACTTTACAAGGTTCTTGTTTTTGTTTTCAAAACCCTGAACAATCAGACACCTGTTTATGTATCTCTCATGTTTCCTGTTACACATGAGACCCCACAGCTCAATGACACCTGCAGATTCTTCTAACCTGAGACATTTGATTTGTCTTTGCAAAGTGAGTAAACAAGCCAGAAGCGGGCCTAACTCAGCGATGGCCTGTTAATATATTAGGAGGAAGAAGGCCGGCTGCTGCTCAGGTTGTGGACAAACTTAACAGCAGGCAGAGTCTTTTAGTCTGAGTGGATTTCCAGGAGAGGGAGAGCAATTTATCAAGAAATGGAGAGCAGGGATAAACAACCACACAGAAAACACGCTCACATAATATCATGTGATATCGCCCCATGGTGTAAACTTTTAATTCGAACCGCCCAAATCCATCAGACACACATCCTCCACACTCGCTCTCCCTGACTCACGCGGTTTCCGCTCGGCTGCATCTGCTTTTCTAAATAGAAATCTTTGTTGGGCGCTGATTCGCTCGGGGGCAGGAGGAGGCTTGCTGACCACCATGGCGTGATGCCTTCTTGCCCCAGTGCCATTTGCAATCTGTGTGCCTGAAAAGAATCTAAAGTGGGTCAGTCTGTCACATCGCTGCAGAGGACGGCGCTGGATGGGAGCGTGCAGATTTCTGCTGCAGCTGCTTGTTTGAGAGTGAGCGGGTTCTATTAGAGGGAGTCAGTTTTGTGTTCAACTTTGTCTCTAAATGACCTACTGCTGCTAAAAATTCATACCCTGTTTCATAACTTACCCTGGTGCCAGTGCTCGTCATTGACTGGTTTATTTTTGGTTGCTTAGGCGTCACTACGTCTACGTAGGTGGCTTTATTTCCATAGTTTTGCATGTGCGGCCATGTTGGATAATTTTCAATTATACACACGTGGCAAAAATTGTTGGTACCCTTCCGTTAAAGACAGAAAACCCTCATGGTCACTGAAATCATCTTAAAACTGACAAAAGTAATAATAAATAAAAATTTACTGAAAATTAATGAAAGAAAATCAGACATTGTTTTTGTATTGTGGTTCAACAGAATTATTTTAAAAAACAAACTAATGAAACCGGCCTGGACAAAAATGATGGTACCCTTCACTCAATGCTTTGTTGCACAACCATTTGAGGCAATCACTGCAACGAGACAGTTTCTGTAACTCTAAATGACACTTCTGCACCTGTCTACATTTTTGCCACGTCTATATCTATCCAATCTAGTGGTGAAGAACTCCAGATGTTAGTGTATTAGCCTGTGATGAATTAGCTTCCCACAGCGGTGCAGCAGGTAGTGCTCAATCCTCCCAGCGAGAAGGTTGCTGGTTTGACTCCCAGAACTCTGTGTGGAGTTTGCATGCCCTACATCAGGGCTATTCAATTAGAGATTCAGTCAGGCCAGATTTTCAGACTTAGGACATGAGCTGGGCCGAACATTTTTGGCAGACAGCGAGCTAAGTTAACCACTTAAAAAAAACACAAATAGATAACAAACAAACTGGATGTTTATTAATTTATAGCCACGTCCAAAGGGCATAAACTCAATAAAAAGCAGCACTTAAACTAAACTACTGCTGAAATACTGTTTCTTTAAATTTAACACTTCAAACAGATAACTTTAACACATTTTGACAGGTAAATAAAAGCACATATTAAGGTGCGTATGAACATAAAAAAGATTAAAAACACCATCCGTTGGTCACATTTAAAAGTGCATTAAAAGTAACTTGCTTTACAGAAACCTTTCAGAACATGTTGCATTCAATGTATGTAATAATGTTGGAATTTTTGTAAGACCTTGTCAGTGTTTGTAAAAGTTTTTTCTGTTTTCACGCTGAACCGATGTCTGGGTCACCTTGATTTTGGGCCACTCAAGGGTTGCTTTTGAGCCACATGTGGCCCGCGGGCTGCTAATTGAATAGGGCTGCCCTACATGTTTTGTGGCACTGTTGCCATCAAAGATTCACCAGTGCCATGAATCAAATAATGACCATACTGGGAGGCTGGTTTGGCGCAGTGGTAGGCAACCAGGCACTCCTCATGCACATGCTTCTGCCAGAATACAGCATGTAGTTAGCTTGCAGAGTGTCCTCCCCTATTCTCTCGACACCCTTCATAAGCCTATCCACTGTCTCTCTCCGTCCTGTCAATAAAAGCATAAAAAATGCCCAAAACAACCTTAAAAAATTATAGTTACCTCTCTGACTGGGCATCCTCACACAAATCCCTTTGTTAAGCTTAGACACTGCCATCAGAAATACTCATTAGATCTGTCATAAATGAAAATCTACAAGGATTAAAGGGCAGCTACAAAGAGGTGGGCTGTGAGATATGAAGACCCAAAACTTTCACCCAGTGCATTTACACAAAAGCCTTGGCCATCTTTCCACCCTGAGACATTTACAGAAAATCCAAAAGGAAGAAATAAATGCACAGTTTAAAAAAATAAAAATATCTCTTTATGAAGGCTGAGAGAGCCTGTTCACATACACAAAGTCACACACACAGTGCTACTCTCCCCCTTCTGGCCTTGTGTGCTCCCCCTCCTGCTAACAACCGTTGCACAATTCCTGGAATTTTTCTTTCCATGGGAGATAATTGGAATAAACGGAAATTAACTTGGAACTTACAAACTGAAGCTTGGCTCTTTACAATGATTTTAGCATGATCTCGACTAAAACAGCCAGATTTCATTGCACTTATACTTGACAATAGCTCTGTCCTTCATTGCATGCACACAACACACTGCTTACTGCAGGGGTATTGAGGCCACGCCCCCTTCATACACTGTTCATTCCTCCATCACACAGGCCAATGACTTGTAGTAGAACCCTGAACTATTATGGATACACATTTGAGCTTGTGGACATAAAGTGAAGTTGAAACTGATAGTTCAATAAAATATTTAAACTTGATAAAGTTCTGCTTCAAAATAGATCAGTTGACTTTGGTCCTGTGCTCCCAATTTGTTGGGCCACGCCCTTTCATATTAGAGTGACTGGGACTTTTATACCTAACTCTGCTCTCATATCAGGCCACCGGCATAGCTCGGCCCCCATTATATTTTCACTCTTGTGCATTTTTTTGAAATCATATTGGTACGCACTGTACGTATGCATGTATGTATTTATTTTTTCTCATTTTATGTACAGCTATACAGCTTTGGGATGGGTGAGAAATGGGTTGGTGGTTATAATTGGCACATTTAATGAGGGTGATTTCGATGTGTTCTTTTATATTTCCTTGTTAACTGCAAAAATGTTAATAAAAAGATTTATTAAAAAAATAGATCAGTTGAAATGTTTTAACAATTATATTCTGCATGTACGTCAGCCTCTGACAAAACAAAATGTTTATATTTATGTTTCAATGTGATTCTGTTTATTTAAATTACCTACAATTTTGAGTTCATTCCCATAAATTCCCATAATTCTCATGGAAACTTTCCAATTTGAAATATTTCCAAAATTCCTCAGCTTAACTTGTCATGGGAAGATTCTGGGACGATTAACCCTGAATACTCATACAGATCATTTTAAACTTCTAGGTGCAGGATTGAACCATACTCCCCTCATGCTAGGTCCAATAATTCGCTTGATATTTCTGACACTGATTTGTGCAACATGAGGAAAAACTGAGATCCTGATTCAAAGCCGTAAAACCAAACCCCATTGAGGTATCACAGATGTCACTCTGAGATTTGACGATCATACCTTTGGTGGGGCGTCTGATCCTGGGTACTCCCTCTGGTCCAGCTTGTTCCAGCGCTGCATGAGTTTGATGACCATGGGGTTACTGAAGTCGACCAGCTGGAAGCCCGTCACGTTAGCTCCGCCATGCATGAAGCGCTCCAGGTTGATGTCCTTAAAACCCTTCAGGGAGGAAGAAGAGGGGACAGTCTGGTTCAGATGAAGGGAAGACTGTTCAATAGCTTTAAACCACTAATGATGTCAACATGATTCCAAGAGCCAGGGGTGGTTTTCAGGGTCCAGGAATCAGATTATGAAGGTAACTTCATCATGGAACCACTGCTTATAGGTGCAACAGCAACATGTGGGCCTTGACAGAAGTCCGTGCCCTCCAAGTGAGTCCAGATTATTTGTTATTTTATTTATTTGTTAGTTAACAGAATAGCTCAAGTACCTATGAATGGATTTTGATGAAAATTTCACAACACAAGGAAGAGGTGGCATTATTATAATGGTGTAATCCAAATTGATATGTAGATCCTGCAATCTTTTTCTCAATGATCTGTCAACATTTCTAGATAGGGCAGTTTTCCACATTTTTACTAATAACAATGATAATAATAAGCTGTAAATGAATTTTGGTCAAATTTCCATGAAATATTGGTCATTGCATAGTCAAGAAGTAAGAAGGTTTTAGTGGTGATCTGAATCAGGATGAAGATCCAGGAATTGTTCAAAGGATGTGTTAACATTGCAAGATAGGACAGTTTTCCACATTTCTGCTATAACTTAAGTGCTTCTGAATGGATATTTATACAAATACACAAGAAATGTTGGTCATGACACCAGGAAGGAGTGATATCCTTTTAGTGGTGAACCGAATTGACGTACAGATCCAGCAGTTTTTTCAAGGATTTGTCAGGACTGCAAGACAGGGCGATTAAGTTTTCAAGGAATAGTGGTGATGATAACATTAAGAAATAGTTGGGTCAGGATTTGACAATCTTTTTGAAGATTTGTCAACATTGTCAGATCCCACCCAGATAGCAAAATTCTTCTGGCCCATACCACAATGCCTTATCTGGCCCGTATTCGGTTTGGAATGATGGCACTTGGGTGGTCCACTCTTGTTTGCAAGAAGTGGGCCACAATCGAGCCATCACAATGCCAGATATAAACCAGAAGAACCCAGCAAACCGGACATGGGCCACTTTAGGCTCACATCGGGATTACTTGGTTTAAAGTTTGCCATATTCAGCCAAAGGTGGGCCGTATTTATTTTGTGATATTTGGGCCAAATGTAGCATGTAGCACATGGGCCGGCTTAGGTTCATGTCTGTTTCATACGGGCCAGAAGAACGTCTAGAGTGGCAGACTGTTGCCAGAAGTGGCCCACATCCATATGCTATCTGGGATAGGACAGTTTTCCATATTTTGTTGATAAGGGATGTAACGGCTACTGGTAAAATGGTAAACCACGGTAAAATTTCCCACTATAATCATTACCGTGTCCTATTAAAATTACTGTTACACCGTGTTTGATCACCACACTGCCTCAGTAATGCACGGTGATGCTGCTCTTTGACTGGAAAAGCCTGAACTATGTATCTGGCCTTGATTAAGCAGCCTCACATGAGGTGCGCATGCGCAGTTTGCATTGTTTGGCCTCTGAGCGAAAGGTAGAGACACTAAAGTGGAGACATTTCCTCTCAAAACGGACTCTGGAGTCTGGTTGAGTTTTGGATTTTACAAGGATGCCGAGGGGAAACTGATAGAAGACAGCCACTCTGTCTAAACATGAAGCTGCGGGGAAAGAAAAAGACGTGCGTGGTTAAGAATGCTGTAACTCCTCGAGTAAATAAACTGACTGAGATGTAGAGACAGAGAGAGAGAGAAGATTCAGTGAGCCATACCTGAGTGAATAACAGGTGGTTAACAGTATTTTCTGTCTAAATAATGTCTTAATCTTGTAATTAACAGCATTAGGATCATTCTGGAGTGTGTTTTTGTCATTCTTTTGCCGTGTATTTGCCGTATTTTGAAATAGATCGTCTTTTCTGTCAAAGCTTGTGTTTTATGTATTTAGTCAATCGTAATTTGTAAATATGAAAGAAGATGTTGAGGAGATCTGTCAGGGAAGGGGAGACCAGAGGAAAGTCATGAGGGGGGCTAACTGCTTCAGGAACTATCTTCAGTAAAACAAAAAATAAATAAATACAAAGACCAGGACATGTTCAATATAACAAGCTGTAACATGGACACTAATGCTGTAGCCAAACTAAAATGTGTGAGTGTTTGTAAAATAGGTTACATTTATTTTTGGCTGTCTCAAAACTTTGAACATGTTCATTTACAATTGTTTATAAAGAGAATCCTGTTTAAAGTTCATATCTGTGTTTTTCTTTTCTTGTAATTACACACTGTTTAAGCATTTAGCACTTTCCCTGTACATAAACAGTATCTGTTGCAATGTTCCCACTGCTAATTTTCATTTATATGCAGATGATACTGTTCTGTATTGCTCAGCCCCCACGCAGAATCAAGCCCTGTGCCTTCTGCAGGAGGCCTTTGAAATTATACAGGACAACCTGAGGGAGCTAAAGTTGGTTTTGAATTCTGACAAAACTAAGCTGATGATGTTCACAAACTCAAAAAAGAGGTCGCATAACCTCCCATCTATTGTCACAGCTCAGGGCGATGTGATTGAGTCTGTGTCTTCCTATAAATACCTCGGTTTTGTGATCGATGACTGTCTTTTAAGCTTCATATTGAGCAGCTTGTAAAGAAGCTAAGGCTACGGCTGGGTTTTTATTTCAGAAATAAGTCTTGTTTTTCTTTTGCTGCAAAAAAAGTGTCTTGTTGCTGCTACTTTCTTGCCGCTGATTGATTATGGTGATGTTTTATATCTGCATGCTTCTTCTCAGTGCCTTAAATCATTGGATACTGTGTATCATGGAGCTTTAAGGTTCATAACAAATCTTAAGGCTCTAACTCATCATTGTACTCTGTATGAGCGAGTTGGATGGTCCTCTCTGACCATTCGGAGACTGAATCATTGGCACATCTTGATTTATAAGGCTATACTTGGACTACTGCCGTCATACTTGAATAACTACATTCATGTAAGAACTTCTGGGAGTTACAGCCTTCATTCTGTGACTCAGTCACAAAAACTTCTTTTACTCTCTGTACCCAAAGTTCGTCTTGAAATGGGTAAAAGAAGCTACCAATACGCTGCTCCTGCAGACTGGAATCTGCTTCAAGAAAAACTGTGCCTTGGAGAGCTGGTTTCTTTAAATCTTTTTAAATTCAGATTAAAGGCTTTAGAGGAAGATGAAGCAGGTTGTAGATGCTTTGACTGATAAACTTGCTGCTCTGTGACTCTGAATTAACTGTTTGAAATGTCTGTATCTATATCTGTGTCTGTTTTATGTTTGCAACTTTGTAATTGTGCTGCTGCCCGTCTTGGCCAGGACACTTGCAAATGAGATTTTCGGTCTCAATGAGGCTCTCCTGATTAAATATAGTTTCATTCATTCATTTATTACATAAAAATGACAAATACTTTGTAGACTTGTTTACTTTGATTTCTAATGAAAGAAGGGTAAAATGTACTCAAAGGGCATTTCTTGACACATTTCTTGACAAAAAGACAAAAAAGAACTGTTATGATTATAATATTAAAGGGGTTAAATGATTTCAATTCGGTGTAAAAGTACTTTTCGAACATTTTGAAAAGGGTTCAATAAAGTACATTCTGGATGCTGGGAAATGTGTGATTGGCATCATGGATATGCGGCTGAAAAATCTGCAGCAGCTGTTTAATGCTTTTATGTCAACGTGGACCAAAATCTCCGGAGAGTTCCTCCAGCACCTTGTTGAATAAATGACAAGGAGACAAAAGACCGAATGGAGTCTAACTTGGTTCTTGTAAGATGTACCTGATAAAGTGTCCAGAGAGTGGATCTTGAGTTCTCATCTCTCTCTTGACACATTCTCTTCACAAGTTTTCCTGCCTCTCCCTGAACAAGTTGTTCTCATACAAAGACCGAGTCTCCACATTACCACCTCGACAAATGGGCAAAACGGTACAGAGGGAGCGAGAGCAAGAACACATCAGGGAGGTGCGGAGAATAAGATGTGACAGGAAGTAAGAATCAAACAAAGACAAACGAAGAAAGCATCAGAAAGGTTCCTTCTTACCAGGTTGGCCATGATGTAATGGTATCCTTTGACATGCTTCCCCACGCTGACGATCTGTGAGGAGGCAGAGCAGAACTCAGGGTTAATCTGACTGGATCACAGCAGGGCATATATTAATTACTCCTAATGAGGCATGTGACAGGCGTGTGAGCGTAACTTGACTCAGAGGGACCACCAGGTTCAATCCTCAGAAGATCGGACGTCTAAACAAATGAACGGCCAGTCATGTTGCTTAGAACGTAAACACTTCACGCTTTCAGGGACAATGCAGCTGCACACAGGATAACAAAACTCACATGTGACAACGACCAGTGAGCTGTAGCCTGTTGATAAAAAATGATTTTGAAGGCTGACATCTGCTGAGAAATCTCACTGGACGTCCAGTTAATAAGGGCGGAAGAGGGGAAAGTTTTGATTTTCTTATAAAAGCTCAGATTAAGTGGTGCAGAGATTAAAATATAAAGACATTAAATAAATCTGAATCACAACACAGAGCAGCAGGATACCATCCTATTTACTCAAAGAAAGAAAATTATATTTATTATGGCATTTTTAGGATTATAACAGGATATTTTTTGTTTTTTAATGAGGCCATTCCTTTGGTTAAGAGTTCAATCACATTCTGAACGAAATATAATATATTACACTTCTAGGGATTACTTTAGTGTATTAAAAACAACCTCAAACTCCATATAAACAAAAATACATCATATTATGGCTACATTTTTATAACAGAACAACTTTCCCATCAAACCACAAAATAAAAACAGATAAAAAACAATGTTATTTTTAATTGGATGATGAAAAATTTAAATATTAAGACACCTAATTAATCTGAATCACAACACAGAGCTACAGGACACTTCACGGTCCTATTTACTCCACTGAGAAGCAAAAGAAAAGTAATTTTGTTGTGGCATTTTTCAGATTTGAGGTTGTTATAGGATAGTTTTTTTGTTTAATTGAAAGCTACTCTTTTGGTTGACAGTTTTTTAAGGCAGAGCAAATTACAATCTGGAGGAAGAACAGTATATTTCACAGTTAGAGATTAGTTAAGTGTACTTAAAGACAATAAAAAATCCAAATAAGCAGCATTGAACAGAAAATATGGCTACATTTTATATTAGAACCATTTTCCAGCATCAAACCCCAATTTTTTATGCTGAGTCTTTTTATGAAAGCACAAAGACTCAGATATAAATGCACAAATCAGCTTTGTCTTAATGTTTTAATTCGTAAAGTACATCAGCCTTCCAGTGTGATTTCATATCATTACAACAACAGATTAAATCCATTTAGCAGCTGGATCCACCCAATTCTTTATCTGAAATCAGTCGGATCCATCTTGTAAAGCTTCAAGCCAAAACTGTGCTCAGTATGCAAAGGCACGTCCAGATGGACTGTTCAATATGTTTCACAAGTCCATCTGGGGAAGAGGCCATAGAAAGTGTTTGGTGATGGACATAACCTTTCAAAAGCAGTGGACTGGTCAATAGATCTATCAATCACATTCATTACAGGCCAGTCAGATACCAATTCACAGAACAAACTCGACAAAACACGTCCAAAGTGGAGCTAATATATCCAAGAGCCTACATCGAATAGCCACCATGCTTTCAGTGTTGGTGTTAGTCTTTCATGTAAAAAAGAAATGTGGTCCAGATCTGATAAAACTGCTTCTTAAGCTGTTAGCATCTATGCTAATCTCTGTCCAAGCAGTCACTTTTTAGCCTTTCAGAGCAGAAATCCTGCATGTCCATCTTGCTAACCTCCATTGTCCAACAACTTCACTCAGCTAAATGCTTTAACGGCCTGATCAGGGAAGAGAGGCGGGAGCTGCAGACGTGACGACAACAGGAAGTGACTGCAGGTTTGAAAACCAAGGCGGCTTCTTAAAGGTGCTACGAGGAGAATCTACTACCGGCGACATTAAGACTCTGCTACCCATGAGCACGTGCAGCGACTGTCGTAATGCTGTGTTCCAGTAACCTCGGAACTGGGAGTGACATCATCTCCGACTAAATCGGCGTTCCAGTTGAAGTCTGAAAAAAACATGCCGATCTACCAGGCTATTGTTAGCTGTTGTTAGCTCGCCCTGCGTTGTTGTTCACAAATATCACATGAAGAATGTGATTATCACTATGGCAGCATTTTTGTAAATATAAGTCTAACAATACTATGTATACAGCTGATCTAGAGCGACACACCCCAGTCAGAAGTGCAAATAAATTGATGATTACAGGAGCTAAATAACTGTTCACACTGGGGGCATCCATCTTCAATTGTGAACTTGGGGGTGGCGAGGTTTCACCGAGTTCCCAGTAGGAAATTCAAACTTCGGGGGGCGTTCCAGTTTCTTACTTGAAACCCGGAAATTCCTACTTCTGACTACAACTGGAACGTACCAAAAAGACGTGACCCAAGCCAAAGCGTGTGTTTGTTGTGATGCTCATGAATGCAGCTCGGACTTTCCTCTGCTAATGTATCTCTTTCTAGTTACATAGCGGTAGTTTTTGATGTGTCACAACATGCAATTTTTGGAAAACTTAGTATCTTTGTAGCTGGCTATATATCGCTACTTACAGCCCGGTGCTCTAAGGTGTGTCCGAATAATATAAATTTGCTCTAGTTTTAATTGTCTTGTTCCTGAAGTTGAGTATCCAGGCCAGTCCAGCCCTGTCCGACCCGACCGCAAAGCTAAGGAATAGCATTTATAGATAACCTATTTTGATGCTATAAAACTCATCTTAAAGTGTGTATTTCCATCAGGCATATATCTAAAAGTGAGACTTTTTTGTAATTACTTAGAAACTCCTCACAGTCCCTTTAAACAGTCTCAATATCTGCAATTTTTTTTATCAGCATTTTTTTATCCAATTTATTCTTTGAAAGAAAAGCAAATAATGTCACTTGAAGCTTGTCTTACAAGAAATCCTGTTTTTGCTCTTCTCCTGACCGGGGATCACTGCTTGGGAACTGGAGAGAACGAGGAAATCCTCCACAGACATGACGGTTGGCCTGTGCTCATCATGGTTACTCAGTAATACTTGAAGTAACCTGCTCTCCTCATAGTTTATCATAAAAAAAAAAACATTTAAGCCAAGGGGCTGGTTAAAGTGCAGAGTGCTGAAGTGTAAAGTGCATTATTGTATTGCAAATTGCCCAAAAAATATAAAGTGCTATTTTGATTGCCTAATGCTCAATTGCATATTACAATAATCTAATACCAGCGATGGTAATTTGTGATACCGAGAGCACCAAGGAATATAAAGTGCTTGTTGCATTGCACATTGCTCAGTAAAACTTGGAGTTGGAGCCCTTGACAAAATAGATACATCGGACAAATACACAAGTTTAGGCCTGGTTATGGCAACAGTGTGGAAAACAGTTTTCCAGTAGCCAAGCTTTAAGCTGTTTGGTAAAAGAGGTCAGGGTTGGGAGTTCGCGTGTTCTGCTTGGAACTGAGTTCCAGGTGTGGACAGAAAAAGTGGATCCAGTGACTGCTCATATTGAGATTAGCATAGATGCTAACAGCTTTAGTAGCATTTTTATCAGATCTGGACCACATTTCTTTCTAACAACACCAGAAGCATTTCTCAATAGAAAACACATTTTCATTTATACATACTCCTTGTTTTTGCAAACTTGCACAGCAGGAAACCTGATTTTGCAAACTTGCACAGCAGGAAACCTGATTTTAATGCTAACACAATATCTGCTGGCTAACATCCTGAATGACCCTCGACATCTTCTCTTCACTTCTGTTATTATTCACAGAGAAAAATAACCCTCTGGTTTTATAATGTCCTCCAGTGCAAAATGAGAGGGATAAATAATGAGTCTTTTTATATTCCTATTCACCATCTCACTATGTGGTAAGTTTTTATTTGCAACTTAATCCTCACAGTTAACGACATTCAGAGTCTGGTGTGACAGAGCGAGACAGAGAACAGAGCGAGCTGGAGAATAAAAAGCAGAGAGGACGACTGTCTCAGAAGATTTAATTAATGACAAATGTTTGCATAAGAGGAACTAACACTCACTTTTTATCATAAATCAACGACTAGTTTTGCATCCCAAAGACTCATTTATCATATTTATTTGTCAGAAGTCATAACATTCAACATCTCATAAATGCAAATGTCCGCCCGCAACCAAGAATAGAACGATTTGGGTTCTACGTCACAGCTCACAGCAGTTTCTCCATCCCTCTTTCTACCTATGACTCCATCTGCTAAAGGCCTTCCTCTGCATACTCTAGTTTATAGAGGCTAATGGTATGTGGTTGTCACACAAGTCAAACTCACTCTTTTTTGCTTAGTTTTAGTAAAGTTTTCATGACCAGCCAATGAGAGGAAAGCAGTGCACTGATGGTGGAGGGATGCAAACCTCCTATGTCCCAATGCACAAAAACACTGGGGACTGTTTTTAAGTAGTTTTAACCTTAAAGGATAAGTTCAGTTTCTACAGCTTTCACATTGTTTATAGAATGAAGTAGAACAATATACTCACCCAGAAGACTTTCCTGATCCAAACAGTGCTTCAGGAGATATTTAGATCCAAAATCGAGCAGCGGACATCTGTATAATGGTAGGACACGGGGCATGTATAGCGCCGCTCCTAAAACTGCATTAATCGTCCAAACTCATTAGTTTCACCAATATTTCATCATGGTCCGCTCACGCTACTCCTCCATTACAGTCTGTGTCGCTCCAGACATGTTTTGGGACTGTGCTGACCTCTGAACTGAAGACTTTGTTTATGTTTGCCTCTGCGCATGCGCAGTGCAGCTCATTGTTTCAGGGGAAGACCGCCGGCTTCACAACGACTTTCTTCTTCCAGTTTTGTGCAAAATGGATGAATATCTATCGGATAAAGATGTTTAGGAGGAGAACTTTGAGTATGATGGGTGTCCTTACAGTTTCGAGCCAGAGTTTACAGATGAGGAGCTCATCGAAAGGAGGACGCGGAGGCAAAGAGAAGAACAGCTGGCCAGAGAGCAGTCTTCAGTTCAGAGGTCAGTACAGTCACAAAAACATGTCTGCAGCGGCACAGACTGTAATGGAGGAGTAGCATGAGCGGACCATGATGAAATATTGGTGAAACTAATGAGTTTTTGGACGATTAATGCAGTTTTAGGAGTGGCGCTATACATGCCCCGCGTGCTACCATTATATGGATGTCCGCCGCTCGATTTTGGATCTAAATATCTCCTGAAGCACTGTTTGGATCAGGAAAGCCTCTGGGTGAGTATATTGTTCTACTTCATTCTATAAACAATGTGAAAGCTGCAGGAACCAAACTTTTCCTTTAATGGCGTGCGTCTTCACCCACTTGGAGTAGTTTTAAACCTATAAAGCCAATCATATCATATTTAAAACATACTTTTATAAAACCTCTATCTACTCAATATGATCAACAATTACAAAAAAACCCATCTGAATACAGGGGCGTAGAATTGGGTATGGACGCTAGGGACATGTCCCTATCAATAAAATGCCACTACCGCATGGTCCCTAACATAAAACACAAGCATAGTATATAACGTTATAAGTAAAACATGCTTATATTTAATGCCAAAGAGATACAAATTTTGATTATGTTATTTATTATCCATATATTATTTGTGTATTGAGAGGCAGCAACTGTTTAAGATCAACAATAAAAGTTTGTGGGGAAAAAATACAACAAAACCTCGGATTAAAACATGATTTTACACATTTATTTTGTTGGAGAATACACCTATCAGTTGTCCTTTTTTGTTTTGGTGATATATTTATCAGACTATAACCATACCATCAACATTTCTGATTGATTCCACATTGTTCCACTGTTCATGTGTCATGCATCAATATATTTTTTTCAAGGAACAGACAGTAGATATTTAGGAGGAGAGGCTGGAGGTAAAGAATGTATCGGTAGAATAGTTTTTCATGAATAAGGTAGTTTGCTTGTTTGTTTGATTAGCTCTTCATGACATTAAAAAACAGTCACAAATTCAAAACACATCAACTTTCAGGGTGCCATCTTGGTGCACTTTCATGTTCCCACCAATGTCAAAATCAAACCTACGCCCTTGCCTGAATACAATCAGATAAATGATGAGTATCAGTTGCCAAAAACACGTAATGTATCAAATGAGATACGAAAAATCTACATGTTGAATTTTATGGACATTTTGATATTTTTAGGATTTTAGCAGAAGGTGAATCAAACATTTTAGCTCCAAAAAATTTGAATTTTCTGGCTATAATCTATTGTCTCGGGCCTTTAAGGGTTAAAGTGATGTACAGCTGGAAATTTAAAGTAATATGTAAACATTTTCATCTTTTTGTGTCTTGCCTCTCTCCTGAGTCCAAGACAAGCAGATAGACTCCATTCTTTCAACTGTGCATGCAGTAACAAGGAAGAGACGGGCAGAGCTTGCTCAACGCTAATTAGCTTAGTTAATACACTTGAAGTCAATGGGAAGTGTTAGCCTACCTCTGCCTACAGTCATCCGATAAATTCTTTGGCAACTCTAAACGGTCCACTATCTCATCTTCTATTAATTTCTTCTACTTCTATATAAAAGTTTTGTTTTGTTGTCCTATTACCACAGTTGTTTGCTCTAGAGATGTGACATTCATAACGATTCAAGTCTTTTGAACAGCTCTCTAAAGCGAACAATGAGGACCAAAGTGCAGTTGTGAGTGAGCTCTTTGTTTGCGAGCCATTCTGAAATGCAATTTTCTTGCAAGTTTGCTGGCCAGATGCTTTAGTGGCAATCACATTTATTTGTGCCATTGGCCTTAATGGTGCTTTAAGGAGAATCTATTTCCGTCGACATAAAGACTCTGCTACCCATGAGCACGCGCGGCGACTGTCGTAAAGACGTGACCCAAGCCAAAGCATGCGTTTCTGTGATGCTAATGAATACAGCTCAGACCTTCCTCAGAACTCTGCATTGCTTTACAACTTCTTTTTTCAACAACTTACAGGATGCAAAGCAACGAGGTAATGTTTCTCTTTCTAGTTACGTAGCGGTAGTTTTTGATGTGTGACAACAAGCAATTTTTGGGAAACTTAGTATTGTAGTTTTGTAGCCAGCTATATATCTCCACTTACAGCCTGGTGCTCTACACTGTAAGCCCGGATAAGTTGAATCTACTCAAAAAACGTGAGGAAAGTGGTTGCCCTAAAAAAATTAAGTAATGTACAATGAAAACTTAAGTAAATTAAACTTAAATATGTGAAGTTCTGGAATTGCTATTTTTAAGTACAATAAACTTAATGTCAAGCTGAATTAACTTAAAATCTTGAGTATTATCAATTCCAGAACTTCACATATTTAAGTTTAATCTACTTAAGTTTTCATTGTACATTACTTAATTAGGCAACCACTTTCTCACGCTTTTGAGTAGATTCAACTTATCCACAGTGTGTGGGCCAGCTCCTGCATTATCAATTCCTGTGCCCAATAAATTGTACTTAGCATTTAAGGTAAATACATTTCATATTTTTTTTGAATACATTAACTACAAAATTAGGGAAAAAAGGAAAAAGTCCAAACATGTATTAATCTTTTTATTGAAACTGAATGCATGTCAGTGTCATATAAAACTCTACAAATTCTCTTAAAATTTCAGTATATCCACAGTACAACTTCATCAACTGGCTGTGAGTGATGAAATGGTTGACGGTTAAAAAGTGCTGTTTCTCTTTCCCATAATGCATAGTGAAAGGTTAACTCAATAAATTTAAGTAATCAGGGTTAAAACTTGATGAATTAAAGCTAGAATAACGTAAAATTGTGAACACATGCATTACTGTTAAACTTAAGTATAATACATTGATATTTGATAGTAAGCAAGGATCACATACTCAGATTTTGAAGTAATAAAGTCAAACTTGATTTGTATAAGTAAATTGTAATTTAATTTGTAAGTACAAATGAAATCCGGGCTAACAGTAAGACGTGTCTGAATAATACAAATTTGCTCTAGTTTTAATTGTCTTGTTCTTGAAGTTGAGTATCCAGGCCATATACATCGATCAGGCATATATCTAAAAGTGAAACTTTTTTGTAATTATTTAGAAACTCCTCATAGCATCTTTAAGCAACCCCACTTAAAAAACAAAACAAAATAACTCCATCATTGCAGCTCTTTCACTCCTATAAAGACAAGTGACTTGTCTTTAACTTTTAAGGGGGTGTTTGTACCCCAAATGGGAATGTGTGTAGTAAGATACTGAGTTCAATTTTGAAATTAAGCTCATATTTTGAAAAAAAAACAAAGAAAATGTCATTTTAAAGTCAAACAATACTGTTTATTTGATTTGTCCCAAGTATATGCACGTCTGCCCTTCAAAGGATTATCACGAAGACAAACTGATAAATATTTGATTGAAAAATAAGAAAAGTGTTTACAGACTGAACTACTGCTCAACTTTGTACAATAGTTAAGTCCAGCTGATTATTTTTGTGTGAACAGAAGCCAGTTTTGTATTCAGAGATTACATTAATTTAAAGTTAGAACTATCTGCTTATAAACTGATATTTACAGACGGTGTTGTTTAAAATCTGTTCATAAGCCTGAATAAGTCTTCAAATCCTCTTCCTGGATCAGAAGCATGCCAAGGGTGTCTCCAAACAGAGTGCTTATAAATACCAAAATAATAATGTTTATGTGTTTGGCTGTGAGTCCGAAGCTCCGAACATGACAAAGTCCATCACATCCACACATGCTGCTCCCTGGGCCAAAAGCAGTGAAACACTCACACATATCTGCAGAGTAAATTGTTAAAAGTGTGACAGATGTCAGAGTGGAGATTTCCTGAATAATTGAACAACAAACAGAGACACCAGGTGCCTCAGGGAGAGAAACGGGGATGAAGAGGAGGAAAGGCACACATCATATTCTGAGTGAGTGCACGCCAGAAAACACCGCTGGAGATCCGAGCAGGCTGTTCACAGGTTCAGAACTTTATAATGAGCACCAAAATACCTGAAAATGAGTGAGTAAACATGAGTAAGTGTTTTTAATGTCACTTTTGTTCTTTGTAGATGTGACGCACCTGCCGGTGTGGCAGCCGGCTATATATCACTACTTACAGCCCGGTGCTCTAAGACGTGTCTGAATAATATACATTTGCTCTAGTTTTAATTGTCTTGTTCCCGAAGTTGAGTATCCAGGCCAGTCCAGCTCTGTCCGACCCGACCGCAAAGCTAAGGAATAGTATTTATAGATAACCCATTTTGATGCTATAAAACTCATCTTAAAGTGTGTATTTGATCAGGCATATATCTAAAAGTGAGAGTTTTTTGTAATTACTTAGAAACTCTTCACTGTCCCTTTAATATGAGTTTATTTAACCTGGAGTCCAGAGTAAGCAAGGGCCAGACTGTTAAACAGGTATGAAACGAAAAGATAAAAAGTTCAGAACAATTACAGACTCCAGTTCTAGTAAAGTTGTAACATTGTGTAAAATGTACGTAAAAACAGAAAACAATGATTTGCAATCAATACCCTAAAAATGCAAGAAATTTAATGTTCAAACTGATAAACTGCATTGTTTTTCTGCAAATATTCACTAATTTTGATTTTAATACCCAACATATGCTCCAACAATGCTGGAAAAGGGGCAACAAAAGCCTGGAAAAGTTTAGGAATGCTCTAAAACACCTAACAGTGATTCCTCACAGTTTCAGAACATTGTTGTCAATATACAGTTGCAAGAAATTTGGGGATTTTAGCATCTACAGTCCATAATATCAGAGAACATCTGCACACACATAGTAAGACCAAAAACCAACAGTGAATGTCTGTGACCTGCATCTAAAAGCAGCATCATTGTGTGAAGGATATCAGCTTGTGGACTCAGGAACACTTCAGAAAACCATCGTCAGTTAACACAGTTCATCTCTACATCTACAAGGTCAAGGTCAAACTCTACCATGCAAACACCCAGAAACACCGTTGGCTTCTCTGGCCCGAGGTCATCTGAGATGGACTGAGGCAAAGTGGAAAAGTCCGCTGTGGTCTGAGTCCACATTTCAGACTGTTTTTGGACATCATGGACGTGGTGTCCTCCAGGCTAAAGAGGAAAAGGACCATCCAGACTGTGATCAGAGCAAAGGTCAAAAGACAGCATCTGTGATGGTATGGGAGGGTGTTAGTGCCCATGGCACGGGTAACCTGCACATGCTCTAGTACTACTGAAAGGTAGACTTGAACAGACCTCATACAACAACGTGGCTTCATACTAATGGCCCTTTTCCATTAGCCCTACTGTACTCTACTTGACTCTACCCGGTTCTACTCTACTCGTCTTGTGCTGCTTTTCCATTAGCCCCAGTCGCCTGCCCAATGGGTGCAGTGTCGCTGTAATTCTGAGTGCAACACAACAAGCTGTGGCTTTTTATCACAAGCCGAGTAAAAAAGGAAAGCAGAAGAAGGCTGTAGGTGGCAAGAAGAAATACCCCTTGAGAAGCACAGGAGAGTTTTGGAAGCTATACAACAGAATGAAGCCGAGGACGAGAGCAATCGAGCAGCACAGAAAAGACGTATTACGATAAGCTAATGGTAGCTACCGCTAGCATGCTACGTTGTCGTGCTCATGACTCATTGATGACGACATTGTCTGACCAATCAGTAGCCGGCAGTCGGTGACATCATCTTTTAATATCGACTCAGCTTGCTTGGAACCAGAGCGGAGTAGGTACTAAAACTAGCTTGTTTTAGGAGGTACCAGGCTAGTGGAAACACGCTGCAAATCAAGTAGGGCCGAGTAGAGTAGGGCCAAGGCGTGCTAGTGGAAAAGGGCCATTAGAGGGAGCAGGTACTAGACTGACCTGCTGCAGTTCAGGCTTGTTTCCCATTGAAAGTGTGTGCATTTTTATGAAGCACAACATAGACAACTGAAACTCTGAACTGCTGAGTAACTTAGGTCATATATCAAGCAAGAATTCACCTACAAAGCTTCGACAATTAGTGACCTCAGTTCACAAACATATTGAGTGTAAGAGCGGTAAACAAGCCCCTGCCCCAGCTTTTTTGGAATGGGTTGGAGGCATCATTTTCATAATACCTGAAAATTTGCATAAAATAATAAAGTTTGAACATGAAATATCTTTATTTTGTTGTGTATTCCATTGAATAGGTCAAAAATGACTTGCAAATTATGATATTTTATTGTTATTTATGTTTACACAACATCCCAACTTCATTGGAATTGTTTTTTTTATACAAAAATATTTATGCTTGTAAAAATGAGAAAGAAAAAGAACACAAAGTATTCCTCCTACTACAGCAGGTAGAGAGGACCAAGGTTAAATAATGAAGTTTGACTCTAAGCTGCTGAGATGTGTCAGGACACTTTAGACTTTAAGTATAACTTTCTGTATCATACATTTTTAATAACAAAAATGTAATATTCATCAAACTCTCACAGAGCGATGAGAGGTGATCCCTCCTCACTGTAAAGTCTTATGGAGGACAGTCTCTGATGAGTCTGAGCAGAAAACTAAAGCAGGTAGAGTCCTGAACTTTTTAGTTTCACTGTTAAGAAAGTAAAGATGCAGTAAAGTATGAAAATCTAAACCATGGAACTCCTGGATATTTTCTGCTTTAGATGGTCTGCCTGGATTTTTGTGATGATGCATTTAACACCTCAACCATTTCAAGTACGATCCAGCTGTATGTAGAGATGTAGGTTGATGTGTGTATGTTTATGTATATTGATATAAATATATATTTTGTGTTTATGTATATACACATTTATGATTTGTAAATTTGAAAACTTTGGTAGAACAAGTATGTTTGATTTTTTATTCATTAAATAATTAAATCTTGTTTTCATCGACAAAATTATTTATTAAAAAAGATGACAAGTTTATATTTATATAGATTCAGAAGATTAATCATTGGTTATTTATTGATAGAGAGGGGTGGGTTTAATACGTTTTGACTTCTTCTCACTCTTTCTCAGACATGCAACATTTTTCAAAGTACTAATTTTCCTTTGTTTTAAAGTTTGAATAAAAAATTATCAATCAATCAAAATAATAAGACATTTCTTTTCAGACAACCTGGGCCGTCAGATTGCTTCAGTGATGTCAGACTGATTTGGAAAAGTAGAGATTAAATCACACAGAGCTTTAATTATTATACATATACATTATACTTATGGACAATCTTTGCCATCTTAAACCAACATTAAGTAGTTTTTTCCCCCTAATATAATATTTCTACAGTCATTGTAATGGTATATCACCTTACGACAGGTTGAGTGACACCTCTGTCATGATCTTAGTGGGTCTGTATCACCTTCTCGGGCACTATATAACTGGTGTGGATGGTAGGAACACTTACACACAAAAACTACAAATTTTTACTGCTTTAACTGCTTTATAGCATACGTCACTTCCCCCTCGAGGCAAAAGCTAAATGTAGGGAAAAGGAGAATATAAAACAGCTTTGAATTTTTAAAACAGATTCAATGAACAGAAATTAGTTTAAAGTAAATATGCACTTATTTTCTTCATGGAAACAGGGACCTCTGGCACACACTCGTACATAGTAGGTGGTGGTAATGCTCCTCTGATGCTGGATGCCACCCACCGTTACAGAAGGAGAAGAAAGCTAAATGTAGCATTGTTATCAAATGTAGCACTGGTGTACTTGTAATACGTGATGATTTATTTGAATCAAAACATGATCAGACTGGACCTTGTCAGTCCACATGATTTTTTTTGTCTCTCAGGACGTCCTGTCCGCTCGCTTCACTTCCCTCTGTATGTCAACAAATACAAGTTGGTGTGTGACAATGCAGCTTTTTATTCATTTCTGTCTGATGATTCTTGGTTTTATTGCTTTGCATTTTCTCTTGTTTCTTTTCTTTTAAATTCCATCAGTCATCTTGATTTTATCATTTCTTTTACTGAAGCTTTTCTGATGTCCATTAGTCTCCAAATCCTCTTGACATTCTACATACCATCACTATGTGTACAGTGGAATAAAACTTTGTAGACCTCTGCTGAGCATTAATGGTCAGAAAATGATTACTATCATTTTTTATGTATATTTTGCATGTATGTTTGCATGTGTATGTACATATTCGTATGTTTTGTCAGTGTAAGGCACTTTGAACTTTAAATTATATTTGTATGAACCGCAATATACAACAAGTTTGATTGACTGATTGACTGATCTGGACAGCCATTAGTGGGGCGTTGATGAAGAGTTGAAGCACCGTGGTTTTTGTTTCCCTTCTCATGTTGAGCGCTAGCATAAGGATTAGCACCCTGGCTAACTGTGTACCTGGCTAAATGTTCTGATTTTCATGTCACCAGCCTTGCAGAGGACATGAAAGCAGCATTTTAAGGCCTGCTCATCTTGTCACGCTTCTTTTTAAAAAGTAAGATAACAGCACGGCCAGGACACACTAATAAAAAGTGAAAGCTGAAGTCACCTGTTCCAGCATGTTCTGCAGCCTCTCCGCCTCCAGGTCGATGACAAACTTCTTCTCTTGTCTCCGGTCCAGATCCTCCAGCAGCCGTCTGTAGCTGGCATCGTTGAAGTTTTCCACGCAGATGGCGCTGACCTGCCAGTTGTTTTGTCCCGCCTTCTCCATGATGGCCTGCAGGATGGCGTATCCTGGAAGTCAGACAAACACACAGAAGAGGAGCCGTCAAAGAGGGGAAAAGCTTTGAGGAGCGGTCCAACAAGAGAGCCTGAAACTGGCTCGTACTTTGGACTTAATTAGTGGAAGAAAAGGGAAGTTTATGTGCAGAGTACTGCTCATACAGACAGTGTTTTAAAGTTCTATCCACAGGAAAACAAACTTTAGGAGCATCACAGAGTAAAAAAAAGACATGAGATGTAAGCAAAGGAATAAAAATGAATAAATAAATAAATAAATAAACCACCTTTTTTCTTAAAGATTCAAAATCGAGGTGACTGGACTGTGTGAAGTTTTGGGAAGAAGCTTCTTGGATGAGAAACAAAACGGCTTCCCAAGATGTTGAATCTTCAAGATAACCATGAACTGAAAAAGTGAGAATCTACACAGATGTAAACCACTTTCTCTTTTGTATTTACCAACATTTCTGATTGTGGGACTAACTCTCCTTTAAAAATCATAGTCCATCATGAATCATTCAAATATATCAGGCATGGTTTGGCTATCAGTGGAGTGTTAATTTGTCAGCAGGTTTTGATTTAGTATTAGTTATAATCTTTTGCCTAAAATATCTTTTAGCTTTTGTCATTATTTAGTCATCTAAACTGTTTTAATTTTAGTCTTTATTGATGAAATTTCCCATCATTTTAGTCAACGAAATTTACTGTATAACATCTAATAACCCTTTACTGAATGTCAGTAAAATTTGAATGTATAAGTAAACAGACACAAATTGAATTATTGTGTGAGATGCAGTCAGTTTACCTGGCAGAGCATCTTAGTTCCAATACCAGAACTGACAACAAACAGTGAACCTGCTCTACATGAATATATCAGTTCATAAAGAGAGCAGCTCTGACTGGATCGCAACCATAGTAGCTGTGATTGGATATATTCCTTACTTGTCCCTACTTACCACATGACCAAATTAGGTCGGATTGGATTAAGTCTCTGTCAAACATTTTCGTCTCCTTTTTTTATTTGTCGATGAAAGTGTCAGTTAATGTAGTTTTAGTTCTTGGTCTAGTGTGTCATTTTTATCAGGGGAAAAAGGTTGTTGACAAAAACTAGGACAAAAATAATTACTCAACACAATTAACACTGCATTGAAGACAAGTTTCCATCCTTTTTCAGCACAGCTTGACCAGTTTGGAATTGCAGGAGGCTGCAGCCAATCAAGCCGTCAGTGGCAGCTTGTTATGCCACCCGCTGCTGGCATAACAATGAGCATGAAAATAAAGACATGAAATATATTTTATGAATGGACACCTATATAAGTTGGAGAAAAATACACTATAAATTGCTAGCATTGCATGTTATAATATAAAGAATGGTGCAGGTATTGTTAGCATTGCTAGCATCACCAGTCTCTGGTCCTCTCCATGTTTAAAAATTGTGATGAATATGTTTACATTTCGCTCCTGCAGCCTAAATTCAGCTTATTTATATATATGATCTCTTATATAGTCTTTATTTCTAGGCACAGAAAACTTAAAACTTCAATACATGTTATCACCTACTTGAAGTCGGTTGTGTATTTCTGGCACATGATAAATTAATAAGATGAATGGAAGGAACAAAGTTGACAGCTCCAACTAGTGGCAGGAGGTGAGATTGCGCACATTTGATATTTGTTTAGTGTAAAGAAAATCTAGCTAAGTAAATATATGAAACTATGCCGCAGCTTCAACCCCAAGCTGAAGTCTCCAGAACTTTAGGTGTTTAGTGACAATGTGGAAAACTGCCCCTTTGGCATTGTTACAACAACAAAAATCAATCAACAAACAGATTTGAATCACCACCAAAATCAAATCACTTCCACCTTGAACCATAACCAACATTCCCTTAAAATTCTACCCAAATCCAGTCACAACTTTCTGAGTTCTGTTCACAAACAAACTAACAAACGCCGGCAAATACACCACCTCCCCAGCTGAAGTAAGAACCATTACTCACTGACCTTAACAGTAAAATTCACTGCTTATGTTTTTGTGAATGATGATAAATGATGTCTTTTTAAGGCTGTAGCATGGGCAAAGAGCCCAAGACACATTTGAAGGGTCTATAAAGTTATCTTAATCTTCAATAACAGCAATAATTAACAGTAAAAGTGTATCTAATGTAGATTTGGATCCAGATTCTAACTTTCCACTCCAGTCAAAACAACATTAATTGCTCCCTGAATGGCTTTTTTACTGTCAGTGTGAGAGCCTCTGAATATGTTTAATGAAGAAAACTCAGCTGATACACTTCCTGGCAGAGATACAGCTCATTGGACCTTGTAAAGCGATAAAACACATGCTGATAATTGCTGCTTTGAACGTACACCGGCTTCAGTTGACACTACATCCTTGGCAAGACTCCCTCCTCCCAGTCTTAAAGAAGCAAGCTCCCTCTGAAGCTTTTATGTTTTTCCAGCCAGAACCCGTCTTTGTGTCCTTTCAAGGACGCGGCCTTGTTCGTGTGAAGCCGGTGTAGCGGCGGACTCGGAGGCGATGCGGGGCTCGCTCCTCGCTGTCGTGTTTGTGTCTGAAGAAGATGAGTGTCAGGGAGGAAACTCAGGAGCTGTGAGGGCGGCTGTTCTCCAGCAGGAACAGATGTCCCCCTTAAACGGCCCCTCCTGGTGGCCATCACAATCTGGCAACCCGTCTCCCTTTGCTCCCAATTAGTGGATTAACCTGTGCTCTGGCAACCCGGCTCCCTCTCCACCTCCTCCACCTCCTCCCTCGCCCCCTGCTCCCCATTAGAGGGGTGTCGGTGCCAGGAGGGACTGCTGGTCGGGGCAACAGACACACACTGAGGAACACACAAGCTCAAAGACAAGCTTGTATCTTCTGAGGTTGTCCTTAGATGCTCTGGAGGAGTGAGAGACTTCATGATATGTTGGCTACAGACAGAAACGTTTTGAACAAAATCCCAAAAGAGGCACGATCACTGTCGATTTTCTCTGCCAGAACTGAAAAAAGAGGTCTCAATGTAGGGGCAGGAAATACAAGAACTACGTCCACTACTAGTACTAAACTTAGGAGTACACACGCACAATTTCGGTCAACTAGTGTGTGAGTACAGTCTACTAATGAAGAATAAAGTGCCACTAGTGCTACTAGTACATTGTACTAGGGCTGAACAATTAATTGCAAATTAGATTAAATCGCAACATGGCTTGTTGCAATTTTCAAATCGCAGAAGGTTCAATATTTTAGCCCAAAATGTGTTGAACATTTTGGCATTGTGATGTAGTTTTTTGCAATTTCATGCCTATTTTTTCCCCTCTATTCATACACAGTTTTCCCACTTTTGGACCATTTTTACCTTTTTTTTAAACCCCGTTTTCACAACTTTATGCCTATTTTGCCCCCATTCATCTTTTTAGGCCATTGTCAGAACCATTTTTGGAATTTTAACATGGTTTTTGAAACTTAATTTCAAACTTACTTCCCAATTTTGCTGCCATAATCAATTTTTCCAAGCCACTTTTGGATTTTTTTGCCAATTTCCCCCCAATTTCACTTTTTTTTTTTTTTTTTTTTTACAATGTCATATCTATTTTGCTTCTGTTCTTCACTTCTCCACTTTTTCTCAAATCTTTTATCCTTGGATTAATTTAATGTCATATTGGTTTTACTATAAAAAGATCTACTGCTTATGTTGGTTTAAGAATACATAAGATGAGGAACATTAAAATAACTGCAGAGTAAATCGCAATATTGGGGAAAAAATTAGATTATTTTTTCAAATCGTTCAGCCCTACATGGTACAATAATCAATAGTATTACCAGTAGGCTGTTTTGGGTCTAGTAGGGAGCGGGGAAAAGCAAATTCAGGCTTCCCATTGGCTTTCAAAGAAATATTACAACAAGTCAGGGTGCTGGATTTGGTAATAATCCATCCTACTTTATTCGCATTAGGTCTTCTAGCACTACTTGTGAATCTTTTGGCTATAATAGTACTACTAGTGAGATATTTTACACTTTGAGTTACTTCCACTTATGGAGGAAAAGTGCTATAGAAATAAAGTTTGATTAATTGATTGATTGATAGATATTTTGAGTTTACTAGGCATACAAGTCCAGACAAATTTTGTTTCAAACTTGTGTGTGAGTCAGACAATTGGACTCGGGTCGACTTGAGCCGCTAATGAGATGACTTGCAACTCGACTTAGACTCAGGAGGTAAAAACTCAAGACTTGACTCGGACTCGGGAGAAAATGTCTCCAGACTCGACCTGACTTGAGACCACATGATTTGGAAAATTGCACGCATTCAGGCTTTATATGAAGAGACAGACAGGAGATATACGCTGCTCTTTCCTTTTAGGTTCACTTTGTTGATGCTCCATTCGATAAGCAGAAAAAAAGGACATGACATCAAACTTTATCCCCCACCTGAGGACACATGAGGCATGAGTGAAACCTGCAAACGTTAGCCAGGTAGCTAACGTTCCTGCCATAGGCCAATATGGCAGGACGTTAGCCCGACTTTTGGTCAATATGAAGCTAGCAAAGCTAACATTAGTAAAGAGAGTGTACATGTGTTGTATGTGTGGGAAGATATAGTTTCTCTCTTCAAGATAAAAATCTGAGTGCTTTTTGGGTGGACTGGGGAACAATGGTGGGGACTCGACCCGTCAAACCTGTGACTCGACTCGACTTGCCCACAACAGAAAAACCTTAGGACCTGCTTGAGACTCCGATCAAATGACTCAAGACTTGCTTGGGACTCGGATCGGAGGGACTTGGGCACTTGTCTAGTGTGAGTAGACCTTACTAGTAAAGCAAAATTGCCTACTAGTATACAGCTTTTGAGTTATTGGTACTACTAGGAAAAAACTGAATTTTTACAAATAACATTTTTTATAGTCTACCAGTGGTGTAAAAAGTCCTTGAAACCCATACTTGAGTAAAAGTAAAGATATCTTATATAAAATATACTCAACTAAAAGTGAAAGTCACTCATTAAAAAATCACTTAAGTAAAAGTCTTAAAGTAGCTACTATTGAATGTACTTAAGTATTAAAAGTAAAAGTACAAACAAAGAGAACAGGTACAGATAGTTGTTGCTCTCCCAAGCTTTATTAAGTTTAACTCTTCCTCCCTCCCTCAGCTCCCTTCACCTCTTACTCCCTCTCTTTTCCTCCCTTACGTACAGTTCACAAACTTGCGGTTCATCTTTAGCAGAAGTTGATTTTCAAAATTGCATGAGTTCAGTCGTGCTCTTCGTGGGCTGAATACAAGTCCTGCAATGCTAAACAGTCGTCCACAGGCTGCAGAGGCAGGCAGAGGTGTGTTCAGCTTCATGCAAGAGCACGAACAGTCCGTACGGTCCTCTTCAAAATAAAATGTGAAAATAAGTGTAATTTATATTCACATTTTACTATGTAGTGAGTAACTAAGTTGACAATTTAAATGTAACGAAGTAAAAGTATCATTTTTTAATTTTTAATGTAGTGAAGTAAAAGTAAAAGTTGCAAAAAACATATAAACTCAAGTAAAGTATAGATACTCCCAAAACATACTTAAGTACTGTAACTAAGTACTATTACTTCGTTCCTTTACACCACTGTAGTCTACTAATAAACAAATTTGTCTACTAGTGCTTTACTAGTAATATCTACTTGCACACAAGTCTGCCAAAAACTTTTACTAGTAAAATAAAATTTTTCTTTACTAGTATGCCCAGTAAAATATCTCAGTAGTAGTACTAAAAGTAGTTTTTGTCTACTAGTAGTACTAGTGACACTTTTTGCTTCACGAGTTAAGTCTACTCGTGCATAGTGAGTAGATGTTCTTCAAATTTGAGTACTAGAAGAGCTGTACTATGGTTGATATCATGATTTCATAAAAACATAATTAATATGATCATGTCATTAACTAAAGTGTCTTTTTGATGGATAGCACTGGTTCAAGTCTTCATCCATGCATGGTCTCCCCGTACCTGCGGGGGTTTCCTCCTCACTCTCTGTTTTCCTAATCTTTCTCCTCCTGCTGAAAGGCTCAGCTCTTCTAAGTAAAGACCATCGATTATTTTTATTTCCTCCTGCAGAACATGATCTCCCTCCTTCTCCTGTAGTCGTCCTCCTCTGCTTTAACTGTTTCCTCTTGGACTAGTTTGTCCATTTTTTTCTTGTGTCCAAATGTCCCCTGCCACTGACCGACCTCCCCTCCCTCGCTAAGTGTCCTTGTATTAACTTCTTGGTTGTTTTGCTAACGTAGCGGTCCTCAGCATAACCTTTGCCTTGCAGGTCTTCAGGGTCCCCTGAGAACTTCAGGGCTTTGAGCTACATGCTAACGTCAACACTGCGGCGTGCTGACATCCACACTTCCAACATGCCGATGTTAAGTAGGTGAGCTGTTGACCATGTTCACCGTCTCAGCTTAGCGTGTCAGCACACTAACATTTGCTAATTAGCACTAATCATGGGACTAGAGCTGGGCTGATGGAGTATAAGCTCTGAGTGTTCTGACCCGACAGTAGTGCCAATATAATCCAGTAAAATTTAAGGTGGGACACTTTGGTTAGTATAAGGAATGCCTTAATGTCATTCTCATTTCCAGAGGACCAAACTGTTGCAAATTGAATGAAATTGTCATTTAAATAATCAACTTTATCTTTAATTTCACCCTCAGGATGCCTATACAGTCACTCTTTCCCTCTGGAAGCCATTCAAGAGAACTGGACATAGGAAAACAATAGAAGGAAAAAGACTTCAGTTTTCTGGTCATTAACTCTCGTCCTCATCATGCACAGAAAAAATAACTTTATTTTCGTAATTTCAAGCTTCTGAATGCTTTCTTTATTGACATTATGCCATTTTTTATGCAAAAAAAACCCAACAACATTTGAATCTGTTAAAGCAAAGTGGCTTTTTATGGCTTTTTATTATCAGCTTGGGACTGGATAATGATTTGCAACATCATTTGTTTTAATAGAATATGTTTTGGGAAACTACTAAAAAATACAATATCTTCCCCCCTTATGGTCCTTTTAGGACATTGGATATATTTCAAAATAAAGACTACGTTTTTTAGGCCACTATCCCCAGTCCTCAACAAACATGAACTCCTATATAATTTTAACCCCCTAAATACTAGTATATTTACATAATGAAACATATTCACAGAAAAATAAGCACATCTGAATGCAAAATGGCTTTTGTGTGAGGATTGTTAGTCTGAGTTTGTCACTAATTAGCAGAAACTGGAAATTCAGCTAGTTAAAATAAGTTATTCTACAGACTTGCGGTCACTGTTATCTGTTTGACCAAAGTAATCATTCCCCATAATGCATCTCTTAAAAGAAGAAAAATGGTGTCATCTAGAGCTGATTTTTGTGTGTGTGCAGTCCTTTGTTACTGACAGACAGGGTTTCCGAGGAATTAATCAGATTTCATATCTCTGTATTGTAATGGCAGTAGAATAAAAAAACTGATTTCAATGCGAGTCAATGGGGCCAAAAAGGGCTTCAGGGGTCGGACTGTCAGCTTTCTGTCCACACAGTGGAGAATTTTGTTAATATAGTATGGATGCTGTAATTCCAAAATTCATTGAAAAATTAAGCTCTTTGTCAGATATCCTCATCTCAGCATAAAAACTTCCAAAATTGAAGCAAAAAATAAAGAGTATTGGGAGGGCTTGAGAGTTCACAAAACAATAAATACTCGGGTTTATAAGAATTGACAGTAACATTTCAGGCTCAAATTAAAGAAACAAAGCTAGATTTCATTAGCTTCACATGATACTTTTTGGCAATAAACTCTTACTGTTTTGATTGGGTAATTAAATGGACCTTTTTTTCTTTCCAGTATGTCCCATGAACAAAAAAAAAATTCAAAACCTGTGTAACAATTACATCTTTGCATATTGTTTCCATCATTGAAGACCGTACAGGCATTGTTATAGTAAATTATTACAACAACAAATTAAGAAAAGGTAATTATTATTATTGATTGTTGTAGAAATATTTTCTATTTTGATGCATTCTGCCTGTGTATATGGAATAGATATAAACTGTCAGGCTGCTCTGTGTGAAGAGGAGGGCAGCATGTGGTCCCCAGGCCGCCTGTTGTCCACCATTGCTTCAGTATATTATGATGTGTTGGGTATTTTGGGACGTTGATTCATTTGGCAAAACTTTCTTAAACTTGTGGACCCACTGTCTTAGAGTATTTTGCATCTCCATGGAGAGAACCCCCTAAAAAAGAAAAACGACTAAAACAACATTAAGTCCTCAAAACCTCCAGCTCCCATTGCTTGAAAAACTAAATCCATCTCCTAACTTCTACATTTACTTTGAGTCTTTCTGTCCAGGGAATGCATTCAGACTTCGCCTTCGAGCCAAATCTGATTCAAAGTGTCCGTGGCTCCTGCTGGAATCAGGATGTTGGTTTGGTGTCCCTGGCAAATGGAGATAACACATCAGCCGGGCCGGTCCAGGGTGGGATGCCACAGACTGAGACTAAAATGACTCCCTGTGGTCTCTGCAGGGACTTTGTTGCTATTGACTCAATCTGAAGCTGTTTCGGCTCCAAATGAGCAGCTGTTCTCGCCCACTGCTGCTTTTTCTACGAGCAGTTTGTGTTGTTACACTGTAGCGAACCACAGTGACTTTATGATGAGATATGAAGACGTGAGGGTGGCACAGTAGTATGATTACTACTCTACTCTTACTTTAATTTATTGTTCTGATCATGCAGACAGTCACATTTTTCACAAGTAGAAGACATTAATAATGGAAAGAATGATAATAATTATAAGATAATTCATAGTTTTGTTGCACTGCATGTCCAGGAAGGAGCAGGAAGAAGAATAAATCTTATGTAGCCTCCCCGATTCATTTTAGAATTCATTACTCAATAAGTTTTGATTTTCATGACATTTTTAGTGAATGTTGGTCATGTCACAAGGAAGAATTAATATGATTTTGTTGGTGATCTGAATTGGGATATGGATCCTGTTTGAATTTTTAACAGTGCGAGATGAGGGAAGGTGCTTTTTAAAGTATCACAATGCCAAAAGAGGTGCACAAATGTTCCTTCTTTTACTTTATATCCTGGACAGTTTGGAGAGATATCTTTGGATATTTTATGCATCCTAAATGGGGTTAAGTAACAACGATAAATGAAATTAAAGCTATGGTCTACGTTTTGAAACCGCAGCCTGCTCCCCCCTTCCCTCGCCCCTCCCCTCAGTGTTCCAAGATCCCGCGCCCAGCTCGTGTCGCATCATAACAACAAGCCCCCTCGGACAGAGCTACGAGTGACTAGCATAATATATCAGCAGCAAACTCAATCAAAAACAGCTCAGCTCAACTGAAAGTATCAAACACGACAGACATCCCCCTTGTAACACACAGCAGTAGCCATTTTAATTGGACCGGCGGCAATGCGGGGAGCCGATTGTGGGGGAGAATTTATCTTTCTCGGCCCGTCCTCCACAGCTCAGTTTACAATGCTACCGATTAGCGGCTAACAGGCTAACATCTATTGACAAAGCCAACCCGCTCCGCTACAAGTCATTACAAAGGCACAGACTAACCAGAGTTATTCAGCAGACATCTCCCACTGTAGTAAACAAAGCCATTACCTGTTCAACCAGGGGCAAAACGGCCAATGCTGAAGGTCTGACGGCCGACTGAGGCCGTTCGTTAGCCCGCTAACAGGCCTCGACCGGCCGCTCGGAGCTTCGTTGGGCCCCAGGGGAGAGAGAAGCGGCTTCCCGGTTTCGGCGCTAGGCTTTTCCGACTCCATGATAGTTCAGTAGCTAACGCTGCTAGCTGCTCACCGGTGGTAGAGGGGAGGAGGCGGGACCATGGGCATGACGCTGCGCAGAGCTATAGCTCTGACGCTGCGTAGCGAGGGAGACAGGGGATTGGATGGACTCACGGACCAATCGAACCGTGCATGCCAGCACGGTTCGATTGGTCAACTAGTATGCAGCTTTGCAGCGGATATACTGAATGGATTTTTTTCGTTCTTTTTGGTCTTTATACTGTGTAGATAGGACCATAGGACCATAACAGCCTTATAAACCATGTTATTAAGATGTACAAAGCTTCCAAATCGTAGACCATAGCTTTAAGGTTTGCTTGATACTGCTTATATTCTTGAAAGAACAATAAAGTTGAGATGAATTTCAACAGATTTGCATTGTTATTGCATCAAGGTAGGAAGCTAAATGGTATTGTACTGAATTGGTAGATGCTTCATATGAATCGTTGTGTATTGTACCGTAGCCTACATATAGAGATGCATATCCTATAGTCCTGTGGATGGAGATTTCCATCCCTACTGTAAAAATAGTGAATATTGCGATGAAGCTTGATTTGAAGAAAATTTGAATTCAAATTGAAATCACAAATATGCCAGAAAAATCACAATTAGAAGTCGAGAACGAAACACATATTCTTCCGTACTGTCCTTTTTACGATGAGTTGAGAGCTCCTCTGATCAATAAAATGTATGTTTAAAGTGCTGATATGTTTTGGTGTACTGATGATGACAGATTGAAGTGGTTGTTTAGTTATAATATTTACAAGTTGGCCTCCTTTGTATACAGAGCCTGGAAAAATCGTCAGGATAGTTTATATAGTAAATGTAAACGTCAACAACAATCCCTGAACTAGAGGACTGAATAATGATGTCTTGTAAAAGCCCATTGGCTGGGCATATTATATATGCATGACACGATAATAAAAATCAAATCTATCAAATCTATGAATCAATCATAGATCTTGTCCTAAATCATTCAGCACAACAATGAACACACGGGATTGTTCCTGCTCCTGTCTCCCCTATGAAGGCTGATGTGGGACTAAATCAGATTACATAACACCAGGAAGTGGTTCAAAAAAGGCGGGAAACTCTGGTTAAAGCAACTGAATTTTATAGCTTTAGTCTTCCTTATAGTTTAATGTCTGTTGACTTGTTGAGTGCTCTGTTAATGAGATGAGAGTAAAAAACTATACAGAAAAATCACAGGGGGTCAAACTCGCGCGTTCTTCCTCACAGTAAATCAGCTTCACCTTGTCCGCTGTGTAACAATAATCAGTCCCATCATGTCTCATTGTGCAGCGCCGCCGTGGTGTTCACAGCACACTGGGCAGAGAGCCGCGGTGAAGGCGGTCAGGCTAACCAAAGCATGCAGAGGGTCGGCTGATTACCAGCTGATAAATGTGTAGCCCCGAGGCGCCGCGTGGAGCAGCAGCCAGCCGCAATCAGCGTCAGCGTCAGAGCCACAGCCACAGGCCGCCGGGCACGCCGACGCCGGAGCACGTTTGTTCTGATTGGATCGGAGCCCGAACGCCGGAGAGAGCAGGAGATATCTGAGAGGGTTGTGATTTATTCATGTTGGTCCTCTTTCTCTTTAATTATTTCCCCCTCAGTTATGATTCTGATTTCTTTGTTTTATGTTTTCCTATCATGCTTTTCATTTCTTCTTCAGCCTTATTTTTGTTGATGCCAATCTTTTCTTCTATAAGAAAAGGGATAAAACAGTAGCCAGTAGCCATATTTTTATTTAGATCTGCGATTTTATTCTTCTTACTTTTTGATATCCTGCGTTCCCTTTTACTCTTTGTTCTGCTATACTATGCTGCTGGAATCTTAATTCCCCAACTCCCAAAGGGATTAATAAAATAATCTAATTTTGTCTAATATAATTTATTTAAAACTAATTTAATCTCCTGAGACAATGTCCACATGTATTATTTTTAAAAACTGAGATTTTTTCTCTGCATTTTGTCCTTCTATCCACACCAAACAAGGTCACTAAAACCGGACTGTTTTTGGAAAAGTTTTGCCAAGGTGAAGAATTCTGAAAAAGTCCTTTTAGATGTTTTCATGTGGATGAGAAAATCTGCGTTTTGGGGCTGAAACATCACACTCCTGCTGACATTCCTGCAGAACAACATTATCTCTTTCATGCATGAATTGTTAAATCACAAAGGAATGGCAATTTAATGTTTGTTTTTACTTTTAAGCAAGTTAAAAATCATGTTCATGTTCTTCAGTTATATTTTCACCATGCATCATTGATATAAATAGTGAGTTAGTGGAAGTAAGTATAGATCCACAAACAACTTTGCCAAAATTTTAAGAGTAATAAAAGTAAAGTCTGAAGCATGTGTATCATTGCTGTTAAATCAAACTATTCACTTGTGAATTACACCAAAATTTAAAATATAAAAATACAAAATTATGTAAAATCTGAATACAGGTGTAATGCCAAATTTGCCATTCGTCGGTTGTTTTGGATTTATGATGCAATATCTGAATATGGTTAAAAAAAAAAAAGTGTCAAGTTAGTATTTTTTATATTTTTATGAAACTTGAGACAAGTGTTTGGGAGTTCCCCACCTGATATAAACTGTATAAACTTTACTTCAAATATCTGTCTACTGTAGCGGTGTTCTCACTGCTAACATTTTCCTTGAAGTGGATCTTCTGTCAATCCTTCATTGTGATGCTGCTTTAGAGGAGGTTGCAGATGATTTGGACGAGACCCGGTGTTACTGTTTCACAGCTGACCGTGTTGACTGGTGACCCATGGCTGCTTACTCTGTGGTTGCAACACATGGTGAAACCAACAAGAGCAACCATGACACTTTAATTTGATAAGATTATCAGATATGTCTCAAACTGAAACATAAAGAAAGCAATATTTACTGAACATGTCTGCTGGCACCAGTTAACACAGTCACAAATTAGACTGTAACACCAGTCAGACATGGTTGTTGGAATGGATTTTAAATCAAAGAGTTTTTGCAGAGAAATTGCAGAAAAAGTTGCTCATCGTGGTCATAGCTACAAGTAAACAAATCCAGTTAAAATGGCAAATATGCATTTTTGTGTTTTCGAGAGGACAAGGATATTTTTTTATAAATTTTTGTATTTTTTTTCCGTATTAAATGAATTCTCTTTTTTTTCTGTCCCTGGTATGTTATATTTTTAATTTCTTCCTTACTCATTACTTTCCCTTTCCAATCTCCACCTCTAAATGTTCCTTCTCTTTTCCTTCTTTTACATTCTCTCTTCCTTTTCATCTGTCATCACTTTCAAATTCTTCCTCCCTTTATTCTGTTTCTTCAATTCCTCTTTCTCAGCTTTTTTTAATTCACTCCCTTCATTATCCATCCTTTTTTTTTGCCTTGTATTTTTCTTCTGTTACTTCCCCATAATTTCCTTTTCTTCTTTCATTCTTTCTTTTGTTTTTACTTTTCTCCAGCCATCATTTCCCCCTATTTTTTCATTTCATTGTTTTTCTTTTTTCTTCTTTTTTCTTTCCCTTGTCTTCATCCCCTGCACATTTCCTCTTCCTCAGTACTCCTCATTATTTGGTTTTTATTCTTCCTCCTTTATCTTCCTCCATCCTTTTTCTACATCTTCTGACCTCCATAAATTCCTCTTCGACTTATTTAGTTAAATTTTTCTGCCTTGGGGTGCTGGTTTGTCGGACAGGTTAGCAACCAGGCACGTCCCATGTACATACTTCTGCCAGTCCAGGTTCGAATCCCGCCTGTGACCAGTTTGCAGAGTGTCTTCCCTACTCTCTCGCCCCCTTTCACAAGCCTCTCCACTGTCTCTCTCCTCTCAATTAAGGCACAAAATGTCCAAAAGTACATTTAAAATAAAACAAAATTCTGCTGTCTTATACTTTTTTCATGCTCTTGTGTTTTATTACAACTGAATGAAGCCGAGGACGAGAGCAATCGAGCTGCAAAGAAAAGACGTATGAGGGTAAGCTAATGGTAGCTACCGCTAGCATGCTAGGTCATCGGCTCATGACTCATCGATGACAACATTGTCTGACCAATCAGTAGCCGGCAGTCGGTGACGTCATCTTTTAGTATCGACTCAGCTCGCTTTGAACCAGAGCGGAGTAGGTACTAAAACTAGCTTGTTTTAGGAGGTACCAGGCCAGTGGAAACACGCTAGTAGGGCCGAGTAGAGTAGGGCCAAGGCGTGCTAGTGGAAAAGGGCCATTAGTCTTTGTAGAGGATCAGATGCAGCTCTTTTTCCCTCCACTTTGAAAACACTCTGATCTCAGGGGGCGGGGAGGCTATGATGATGAACTCTGTACTGTACTGCCTGAACACGCCTGATGGGAGGAGAAAGGAGAGGTCACAGGCCACAGGACTGACCTTCAAAACAGTCTTGGCATCTGCCTGGAATAAGCAGAAAACATGGAGGTGGAGGCTGTACAGCTATGACATCATCAACTCCAGGAAGTATGGGACATGATGTTCAAGGCTCTGAACAAGGTATCCCTGTGCAGCTCTACAGCCTGTTTCTGTGGAGAAGAAGCCAGCGCTAGGACCTAACTCCCTCTTCAGCCGCGGAGGCTGCTGGCTCTTCCGCTGTAGAGGCCAGGCTATTTTCGCTTACAAATAAAGCTGGACTAGAAACAGAGCCTGATGTCATTAGCAGTGTTTTTTAGAAAAGTAGCTACTTTCACACAATTTCTAAATAAAGCGGAATGCAGACCCATAATCAGACTTTTTCGGTGGGAGTCCTGCTTATTTGTGTTTTTTGAGCAGGAAAATATGGCCTTGCTGCCGACTACAGCGGATTCAGCAGACGAAAGCAGATGCGGCCTGAAGAGGGAGTTAGGTCCTAGCGCCCTGGGTTTCTTCTCCACAGAAACACTGCTGTAGAGGTAATTTCTGCCCTAACCCTTGTGATAGGACCCAACTTGTTCAATCCCGGAATATCACTTTAAGGGGCATTTTCTCGAAAGAGGCAGAGTATTTACTAAAAGGTGTCATGTTCTTCTGAACTACAAGCCCTTCCTAACATCATCAGAGCAAAGAAGACAGACACTCTGAACATATGAATTCTCTTCCCTCTCTGAGTTAGCATGCATGCTTGTTGCTGTTAGCGTGTAGTAAAGGCGCTGCACTCTTACACTCCCCTCTCTTTCACAAACACACACACAGAGCCGCGGTAACGGCCTCTTGTATCTCTGGAGCTTTGATTCAGGGAATCAGACTGGCGCTCATTGACTGAGCTCAGCCATGCGTGGGCTGAATCTACATTACAGTCAATACTGGATGAATGCCTGGCCCTGTGCTTGTGTGAAAAAACTGAGGCCAGAGTGCAGCAGCCTTCACCCAAAAGCCTCCTGAAAAGTACCCGCTTGCAGAACATCCACACCAGCATACATTCACATTAGGGTGCTGCCGATGTAAACACACAGAATCAAACCGTCAGAGAAAGACGATTATTCACGAGGGTGTTAAAATATGCAAGTGTGTCTCTTCAAAAACAGCCTTAATACACTCTTACTCACTCCTTCATAGAAACAGAGCCAAAACACAAGCTCATAAAACACTCAAAAATAATATTCACAAGAGAGCTGTCTGATTCCTGCAGAAAGAAACGCTCATGATTTTGAGGAAAATGCTTGTGCAGAAATTCTTTTCATGCTCTGCCAGGCGGCAGAAAGAGCTTTGGAGTGATCAGCTAAAGCTGCTGGTCAAAAGTGAATGAATAAAGAGCCCTGAAGGGAATAAACGCAGGAATAAGCATCTCCGTCTCATTCTCAAGTCATCAGAAATTTGTGAAAAGGCATGTGGCACCAAATCAGGAGCTGTGGGAACCTTGAGGCGTCGTTTCTGACACGTGTAATCATTTCTTTTCCAATCGCTTCCAATTACTTTCCCGTCATTTCTGTTTATTTGCTGTTTTGGTTGTTCCCACTGGGACTGGAGCTCAGTGCAACACGTCTGCCTCTCCTGGAGTGAGGAGTGAAGCCAGAGTGTTGAAGGTCAGCCTTCATAAACTGTCTCTCAGTGGGCTTTCACACCGGCACAGCACCGGAACCTGATTTTAAACCAGCCGAGAAAAACTTTGTTCAGAACCTGGAAAGTTGGTACACAGCTGATTTGACAGTTAAATTATGAAAAGTTATGTCCATGATTTTTTATTAAACATTGATGAGATAAGTAAATTATCCCTAATTTTGACATAGACCGACTGGCCGCAACCGCCGGTGAATCGTACGGTAATATAGTCAAGAGAAAGTACCAGAAAGGTAGTCAAATGTGCCGAGTATCTGGTGTTTTCAAAACAAAACACAATGCACTGACTTCCAAATGTTGTCATTAAATCACAACCAGAGGTCAAAAACATCAGGTTAATAGTCGGTCAAAGGGTCCAAGAGGCAACATGACGGCATGGACAAAGTAAAGTTTACATTGGAGGCGGAGAAATATAACATTATAAATGACACCAAACATCCTTCTACAAGGACAAAAACAGATAGAAGTCATACAAATCACGGAGCTGTATGGCTGAGACCAGCGAAGCAACCTGAGAGAAGCGAAGTGAGGTGTTGCTTTTTTCTTTTCTCTGTTTATAACATGTTTAGTTATCCTGTGATATCGCAATTCACTCAAGAGCTTGAGCTCTCCAGAGATATTCCAGTGGGAGATGTCACCAGTCTTTCACTCTCTGTGGAAATCAAGGGTATCAATGACTTTCACTTGGCTAATTATTGATGGTATTTGCACTTATTTTGAATAAAATGAAAGTATCCGACTCTTTTGTGTGTCAGAACAAAAATCAACAGGATAAAACAACTTCTTTAATTAAATTAACTTTTTTCAAATAAAAAGGAATACAGCAGCAGTAACCAACATGACATACAAAATATTCACAAACTAATGGACAGGTTGTTTTTAGGGATGAATGACATTATGGGAGTAACATTAGCATTAGCAGTGATCCCTGCCTTATACCATTTTCACACTAAAATGAGTGGGTCAACATGGGTTTTTCATAACAGGTTAACTAGCTAACAACTGGCAAATGACTCTTCTGCCACTGCCAGCAGACCTGGGTCTAACCGGCAGCAGATTGCTGCATGGCTGTTTTTGTCCTTGGCGTATCAAGCTGATGTCATCACGTCAGCACGACGAAACACGTCTATGTAAACAATAGAAAGGGGCATGGAGTCCAAGGACACGGTTTTCTGTACTTTGTATTTTTGTCCCTCCTGATAAATGTACAAACTCAGTTCAGACTGTACGACATTCGAGTGCTGATGATACAAAGGAAGATGGAATTTGTTGCTGAGATGGCAAAGAGTTGTGTGAGTTACAGACGGAGGGGGCGGGCGAGATGTTACACCGTGGGGACATCACGCCGATGTCATCCTTAAAGTAACGTGTCGACCCAGGTGACATGGGTGGCAAGACAATTAAAAGCTGTGTTGCTTGAAGGGTCAAAATGCCGATTAAACCTTTTCAAACCGCCAACAGGAGCTGATCGTTACCGTGTATAAACAGGTTTTTGGCCAGTCTGAAAGAGGTATTAGAATCAGAGCACTGACGTTGGCATATTTGAAAAATTCCTGCTGACGTTGTTTAATGGATGGCGCTTTGGCTGCACAAGATGGCCACATATTTTCCCCACTTTGGCTTCAACATTAGCAAAATGCACAAATGCACCACAGTGGCATCTTGAAATGTCTAGGTCTACAAATCAGATCTAATCATGTACATATTTACAAGAAAAAACAATAATAAGTTCACAAAGATTTAAGGCTCCAACCTGGAATGAGCAAGTTGTACCTGATAAAGCAGCTGGTGAGTGTGTGTCAATAATGTCACCCTGCTTGAGCCAAAAAAAAATTATATGTCAGCCTTACACCACAAACACATGAATAAGGTGATGCTAACAGCAGGAATATACTTGCTCAAAATCCTCCTTACTCAGCTGAGTGTTTGCCTTTCATGTCTTGTTTTAGCAGCAATGTCTGCAGAACAGAAAACGAAGACACTCTGCATACTCTATTAAACAACATTAACATGGTGCGGTCATATCACTACTATCACATGTCTTGCAGGAAATCTGTTAAGATGATGAGTTATTCCAGGTGATTACAGGAGCCGAGTGTCCATAAAGGTCTCATCTCTGCAAAGAAAGACTGAATAAAACATACGAGGGAACTGCAGCTGACAAAAAATGCAAATCTGAATGATTTTATCACAGAAATGCAAATGCAAAAGAAACAACTGGAACACTGCTGTAAAGTATTTTCCCAGTACTTTGAAGAAACGCGGCTGTATGGACTGTTCAGGATGTTTGACTGAACGGCAGCCTCCTCAGAGAGCCCCATGTTTTCATATCTACACCGTTACATCCAGAACATCAGATACCTGACAGCCAGAGCTTCACATCGTTAGGATGACAACAGCGTTAACAGGAAGGCAGAGCCCGAACATCAGCCTTCAGTCAGATGAAATAAAGTGCTGACTGATTTCAGCACCATGGACAGAGCCATCAACAGGACTGACACTTAAAAGGAAATCAGGCTTCAGCAAATACAGAGAATGAAGCTCATATGGCACTGCTGGAATTAATTTGACTGCATCCTGCAGCTTAGTAGACAAAGGTTTTTTACTCTTTCTTAGCAAAACATCTTTCAAATCAGGGGTTTTCAACTGGTGGATCTGAGCCCAGAAGGGGGCTGCAGAGATGTTTTCATAGGGCTGGAAATGCCTGGAGAAAAGTTTCTGATGTATGAAGACTCTCAGCCTCTATACAGCTGTTTTCCCAAAAATATAGATGTAAGCATCACACTTATTGAGTAATTAAAACCAATACAATGCAAGTTAAAGGATAAGTTCGGTTTCTACAGCTTTCACATTCTTTATAGAATGAAGTAGATCAATATACTCACCCAGAAGGCTTTCCTGATCCAAGCAGTGCTTCGGGAGATATTTAGATCCAAAATTGAGCGGCGGACATCCGTATAATGGTAGCACATAGGGCATACAGCGCCGCCCCTAAAACTGCATTAATCGTCCAAAAACTCATTAGTTTCACCAATATTTCATCATGGTCCGCTCGGGCTACTCCTCCACAACAGTCCTGGGTCGCTCCACCCATGTTTTTGTGACTGTGCCGACCTCTGAACTGTAAACTCTGGCTCGAAACTGTAAGGACACCCATCATATTCAAAGTTCTCCTCCACAACATCTTCATCCGATAGATATTCGTCTATTTTGCACAAAACTGGAAGAAGAAAGTCGTTGAGTAGCCGGCGGTCGCACCTGAAACAATGAGCCGTACTGCGCATGCGCGGAGGCAAACGTAAACAAAGTCTTCAGTTCAGAGGTCAGCACAGTCACACCACAGGTTTGGAGCGACACAGACTGTCGTGGAGGAGTAGTGTGAGCGGACCATGATGGAATATTGGTGAAACGAATGAGTTTTTGGACAATTAATGCAGTTTTAGGAGCAGCGCTGTATGCCCCGTGTGCTACCATTGTACGGATGTCCGCCGCTCGATTTTGGATCTAAATATCTCCTGAAGCACTGTTTGGATCAGGAAAGCCTTCTGGGTGAGTATATTGATCTACTTCATTCTATAAACAATGTGAAAGCTGTAGAAACCAAACTTTATCAAAGTTTTCATCAACAACCTTTTTTTCCCCTGAAGAAAACGAGACACTTATTAATAAAAACAACTGCATATGGACAATAACTAAAATGTAATGAACTGACATTTCCTCAACAGTTAAAAACTAGACTAAAATGTCTTAAAGACTTAATCCAATCAGACCTCATTTAATCCTGACATCCAATCACAGCTGCCTTAGCTTGGTGGTGGTGGGATAAGCTGTAGAGTGATCCAATCAGAGTTGCTCTCAGTTCCCTTGATTTTAATATTGAAAAAATGTTAAAATTCTTTTCCAGATTTACAAAAAATAGTCCAATCCAGCAAAAAAGCATGTATTTGAACCAACAAGGAGGGACATGACTGAAAATAAGAAAATTAAAGTCATTTGAGATCTTCATTATTGTTTTTGTGATAAATGTCTTTAAACTGTTGTGTTATCAGTCATGCAGTGTTAGTTTTTGTTGACTAATTATTTTTATCATAGTTCTGTAAACAACCTTTTCCCCTGACAAAAAACTACACAGTAACTAATAAAAACAAGTGCACATGGACAAAAATAAACTATATTAACTGACATTTTGCTTTTTTATTTTCATGGCTAAATTCATCAGACCAATTTGGTCATGTAGAAAGTAGAGACAAGTTAGGAATCTATCCAATCACAGCTGCCTTAGCTTGGTGGTGGTGGGATAAGTTGTGGAGCGATCCAATCAGAGCTGCTCTCTTTATGAATTGATATATTCATGTAGAGCAGGTTCACTGTTTGTTGTCAGTTCTGGTATTGTAACTGAGATGCTCTGCCAGGTGGACTAAAAATAAAAGTGACTGCATTTCACACAAAAGGAACATTTGTTTCTGTTCATTTAGAGATTCAAACTTTTCTAGCCTTAAATAAAGGCTTATTAAATATTTCATTTCATCCAAATGTGAAACATGACTTCAGAAATTTAAGGAAAAATACAAAATGCCCTTCCCTTTACACTTCATATTTTAGTTGATCAAATTAACATTACATTTCAATGTTGTGAGATTTCATCAACTAAAACTAGACTCAAATTATAATGATTTAGATGACTAAATAAACCAAAAGATATTTTAGGCAAAGCGCTATAACTTAATTAAAAAGTGCTGTCAAAGGTAACACTGGTTCAGAGATTGAATAGCCTTTAATGATTAAAAAAGTTGTCTTCCTCTTGTGACCACTTGTGACTAATCAGGCTTCCCAACAATGTAAAATATGATAATGATTTGTTTTATAACAGAGGAGAAATAATCGACTGTAATAACGTTTCTAGGCTTTTATAGAAACGTATAGAGACTCTATCTTGTATGTAAGGCCATCAGTTTTTGAGATCTCTATGCAAAAGCACACTTTATTATGACAAAACAGGTCCATTGAAATTTATACAACACAATACGCCTTCCAGGGTTTCATCACTAAAGTGATTTCTGAACATATCAGAGCTTTTACAACTTTCTCTCTTTCTTAATCCAGTCCCAACTCTTTTAGAAGATGCTGCATGAATTAAATTCAGGAGTGTTTGCTTTAATAATAGAGGTGATCAGATTAAACAGAGAATCTTGTCTTTTTAATGTTTTCAATTAAATACAAGTCAAAAAAGAAAGACATAATTTACACTAAGCCAATAAATTACACTCAAATCATAGATTTTGGGATCTGTGCTCGTGAATTTAACAAAATATATCAAGCAGGTAAGAGTCTTAGGGCGTTTTCACATTAGGCCCACTTGTTTCGAACTGTGCTTGTGTATTTACTCAGTTTGAAACAGCAGGGGGCGATATGCACGTAACTGGTTACCAAACCTTCTATGGAGGAGAACGAAGAAGAGGCTACCATGGTAACCATTTCCTACACCAAACAACCAATGTTTACTTTTCGCTCTTTTCTACATTTTCCTTCAAATGTGTTTTTTTATTGCATTTGAGACGGCATCAGCGACCTTCTGGACCCTCGTAAATCATCGTAATCCTCAATCAGAATTAACAAATCGACAAATTGAGTAAGTAAAAGATTCAACCGCGGGATTAACAGAAAGTAATGCATCAAAAGTAGATCGGTTCGGACCACTTTGTTTCACACCAGTGAAACCGCACCAAATGTAGGGAGGTGGAGCGGATCGAGACCACCCCTTCATGGAGGTCTCGGACCGGCTGATTTGGTGCGCACCAAAGTGTGGTGGTTGCATTCACATTGACACTAACGTACCAAACCCTGGGCCAAAACTTCTTTGGTGCACACTAAATGTGGTCGGTGTGAAAACACCTTTAGAGGAGTAGACCGATCCAAGTCCTGCCAGCAGGTCCAATGAGATTGCTCGGTTGGCCCAAACTCCTGACTTAAAGGAAAAGTTCGGTTCCTGCAGCTTTTACATTGTTTATAGAATGAAGAACAACAATATACTCACCCAGAAGGCTTTCCTGATGCAAACGGTGCTTCGGGAGATATTTAGATCCAAAATCGAGCAGCGGACACCGATATAATGGTAGCCCGTAGGGCATAGATCACCGCTCCTAAAAACTGCATTAATCGTTCAAAAACTCATGTTTTTCACCGATATTCCATCATGATTTGCTCCGAAAGGACCGCCATTGCAGCCTGTGTCTCTCCACACAGCGCTGTGTGGCTGAACTAACCTCTGAACTAACGAGCTGTTTACATGCTCTTTGCGCATGCGCAGTACTCTCTGGAGGCTATGACGCTTCCTTATCTGTATATCTGTATACTGTGGCTCCAAACTGTAAGGACGTCCATCATATTCAAAGTCCTCCTCCACAACATCCTCATCCCATAGACATTCGTCCATTTTGCACAAAACTGGAAGAAGAAAGTTGATTGTAGCTGCCGATCTTCCCTGAAACAATGAGCCGCACATGCGCCAAGAGCATGTAAACAGCTCGTCAGTTCAGAGGTTAGTTCAGCCACACAGCGCTGTGTGGAGAGACACAGGCTGCAATGGCGGTCCTTTCGGAGCAAATCATGATGGAATATCGGTGAAAAACATGAGTTTTTGAACGATTAATGCAGTTTTTAGGAGCGGCGATCTATGCCCTACGGGCTACCATTATATCGGTGTCCGCTGCTCGATTTTGGATCTAAATATCTCCCGAAGCACCGTTTGCATCAGGAAAGCCTTCTGGGTGAGTATATTGTTGTTCTTCATTCTATAAACAATGTAAAAGCTGCAGGAACCGAACTTTTCCTTTAAGCAAATAAAGATTAAATTGTTTAAATGTTGGATGTCCTGCATGCTGCTGCCACAGACTATCGTCCAAAAACACAGTTTAGCTTCATAAATTTTATTACCCTGTTTCCACGCAGAGCCTCTATTTGCAGTAAGTGAAAATCCAGCCTCACTGTCAGGAAGCTGTTTCACAAAGTCAGCCAACAACCTTCAGTCCGTCCATTCAGGTCCAGGAGAGGATTATCACTTTATTATATAAGATCAGACCGGCGTGTCTGATGGAAAGTGTATTTAAGGAACTCCGCTGGAGACAGAGTCAAGGACAGCTGTGCTCCAACACAGAGGAGAAAATTAAGAAAAGCACCGTGCACATTTTGCCGCCTTTTAAGAGGCACAAAAAGAAAGAGCTTGAAGTTCCTCAAAAGGCTCACACACCTCTCAGAGAGCAGGTGAAGTGAAGCTTTTGGCTCTCTTTTCCAATGAGAGAAGGCCAGCTTTGCTCTTTGACAGTCTGATCACAGAAGGCAAGAGCAACAACAGCAAATCACATGGCAGAAACAAAGGGCATTTTAGGCATGTAGACAGCGTCAAGTTCAATCTGAGCATCAGAACGGAGAAAAAAAGGATTTAAGTGACTTTGAACATAGCATAAATGTTTCAGAACTTGGTAATGTACTGGGATTTTACACAAAAGTTTACTGAGAACTGAACAAAAAAGAGAGAAAATATCCAGTGAGCTTCAGATAACTGAGAAAAAGTGCCTTGCTGAAGAAAAGTCAAAAGAAAATAACCAGAGTTGTTTCAGATGATAAACTGGCAACAGAAGCTCAATAATCAACTTTACATGCATAAATATACATTTAGTACACTGTTAAACCTCTTTCTTTAAAACCTCTTCACTGTGAATCATGGCTAAATAAAGACCCATCTGCTGTGTCAATAAAACTCATCTCTACAAAACTTTATTTTTAAAGCTCTTTACAAACAACCACAGCTGAAAGAAAGTTCTGCACATCAATAGATAAAATAAGGCAGACATAAAAACATTCAAAACAATGGATAGAGCAGGTATAAACACTAAACTAATTCGCTTTATTATTTTTGAAAAACGATGGAATCAAAAAACTAAAGCAGCATCTCATGTGAGGTTGAAAGCCAATAAATAAAAATAACTTTTAAAATTAGTTTTAAAAATGGACAGTGAGGATGCTTGTCTAATGTGGAGGGGAAACTATGACAATATAAAACAAATGAAGAAAGAGGCATGAGCAAGTATCCAGTTTAAGGGCATATGAAGCAGGACATCAACACTTTGGTCTTTTAATTTACAGCATGTAGGATGATCTCGACTTTCCAATACATGTTGCACATAACTTAACCAAAGGGACAAATAAATACATGTAAAAGAAGTAAGTCAACATTTATACATTTAAACTGCTAGAAGTAAAACTTATTATTATTTTTTTTTTAAATGTATATTTTTTGGCATTTTGTGCCTTTATTGATAGGAGAGAGACAGTGGATAGGCTTGTGAAAGGGGGAGAGATTAACCTTGCATAGCAGATGGGCCTGCCTGATTCAGTTCCTGAAATCCTGCAGATCCCATCTTGTAGCGCACCGTAGTCCAATGGATTCATGCAGCTAAAATTTTAACGGCCCAATCAGGGAACAGAGACGGGAGCTGCGGGAAGAGCGGAAGTGACGAGAAGGCGTGACGTCAGCAGACGGCTACCCGATTTGTACTGGGAAAACACTTCCTCTCGAACCGTGATGTATAAAAAAAAAGATATTGATATACACGCGATGGATTCAGACATAGAAATACGTACGGATCGGGTAGTAACTCCTGTCATAGATAGTTAGTAAAACTTGGGCGAAATCTGCCCTCCTCAGAAGTTTATTTTTAGTGTAAGAGGATAGTATAAGGCCGTTAGCTGTTAGCAGCTAAGTTAGCGGCTAACGGCTAACTTTAGCCGCTACGCACATAAGCTACGTCATATCGGGGTTTGATGTGGATTGGCCTGTGGTGAGTGTGTCAATCAGACCGGTCGTCCAATCTTCTTCTTCTTTGGTTCGAACGGTCGTCCAATCGCCAGCGACTGATTGTTTTGAAGGTCCCGCCTCTGAAAGCTAATCAGAAGAGCAGCTACCCAGATGGACTTGTGAAATATTTCCGTGGCAGACATATGAAACTGTCCATCTGGCATGTCAGGTTAGGGAGAGATAGCAGGAGAAGACACTCTGCAAACTGGTCACAGGCGGGATTCGAACCTGGACCGGCAGAAGCAAGTACATGGGGTGCTAACCACTACGCCAAACCAGCACCCCAGTAAAACTTAATTTTGATTAGATAAACAAATCAAACCCATTTCAGCTACTTTCTAGTGAATGTTGATCCAATCATTTGTAGTTGGTGGGTACGGTTTTAGCCATTTCTTTGTAATTACTTTTTTACTCGCTGCCAGATATCTGTATTTATCACATTCAGTGATGCATAACAGCATTTTTACACACCTTTACCCAAACTAAAGCTCTATATCCTCTCAAATGCTGTTTTCTATGTTGTCAAGGCAGATTTATCACATTTTCTCATGCATTTACATTTTTGTGGTAAAATTCAAACTCACTTTCCTGCTGCAGTGTCAGCAGGACGGCCATGAGTTATGGAGGACCAAAACTGACAGAATAAAAAAGAAAGAAAGAAAGAAAGAAAAATGTGTATAAAAAATAAACGTAAAAAATTAAATTAAAAACTAAATACAAAAAATAAAAGTAAATGGAAATAAAAACAAAAATAAAATATATATATATACATAAATATATAAATAAAAGTAAAAATAGATACAAAAATAAATAAAAACATTCACATATTACACATAAATGCAAAAATAAATGTGGAAGTAGATACAAAACTAAATAAATAAATAGAATTATATCACTAAGTAAGTAAAAGCACACTGCTCTCATATTTATACATTTCATGCTAAGGAAATGTTATTCAGATGAGTGGGTATTTCATTTTTAATTTTTTTTTTATTTTTTTTTATTTGTACATTTTTATTTATTTATTTATTATTCTGTCAGTTTTGGTTCTCCATAGTTTATGGGCATATAAAGCAGGACATCAACACTTAGGTCTTTAAATTGACAGTTTGTAGGATAATCTCAATTTATCAATACATGTGCATAACTTGACAAAAGCAACAAATAAATACATGTTAAAAAAAGTAATTAAGCATTTATAAATTTAAAATGAAATGCAATAAGTTAAAAATAATTTTGATGACACAAACATTAAATTAAACTCATTCCAGCTGCTTTTTAGTGAATGTTGATCCAACCATTTGTAGTTGGTGGGTAAGGTTGCAACAATTTTTGACTGACTATAGTTTTACAATCACATTTAGTGATGCATAACAGCATTTTTACCACACAACTTCACCCAAATAAAGCTCTATTTCCTCTCCAATACCATACTCTATGTTGTCAAGGCAGGTTTTTATCACCTTTTCTCATGCATTTACATTTTTGTGATATTTCCAATTCAATTGTCTGTTTCATTGAGTTAGCAGGACGGCCGTGTTTGACCCCCCGGCCGCCAGTTGCCCACCCTTGATCGAGGAGATAGTAGTAAGAGAAGTGAAAGACAGGAAATCGAAGTGTCAGAGGTGTTTAAGCGCTGATGTATGACACATGCCCTCCTGTCAGAGCGGATGTGCAGTGATAGATGTTTTTGGAAAGCAGCTCCACATCTGTTCCTGCAGACGGATGAGTGATGGGTGACTAAAACTCTGCAGAATCGCTCCAAAAGTCGTGTCGGTACATGTCGCCCTCTACCCTGAAGACTGGCCACGTTCCTGCTGTAAAGGGACACGGCTTTCTCTCTTTATTTGATATCTGAACTCAACCATGGTGCAAAAATGAATATTTGATCAGCGATGATGTCTTTAAATTGGGAGACAGGGAGAATCGGCCATGGCTTTGACTGCAGCAAAAACTGAAATCACTTTCAACTTTATCTGTCTTTTCAGGATCCCGCTATCAAAAGATGATCTTACAGTGCAGATTTACATCAATAGACGTCTTCGGATGATTGAATTTTGCCTTTGGTACCAATGTGCTCTGTGGAGAAAAGGAAGTTAGCTGCTTCTTCATTATAAACTCACAAGGTTGAGAGAAAGTTGATAAAGCCAAGTGCCATCTTGATTATAAATCCCTTCATTTAGAAATTTAACGACATTACAGCATGCTGCCACCACCTGCAAAGGCTGGACCAATCAAATAAGGTCATCTCACAATCCTAGACCTTTAAAAGCAGTACATACAAGATAGGGCTGCTGTAATATACTCGTATGGATAATTACTTTCTTTATAAAGAGCAATTCAAGCATCATATTGAGCTAAAATTAGGCAGCTGGCAATCCTGGTGGTTATTTGCCTCTTTATGTCGCATAGCTCAAACTTCCAGTCACATGGGCGAAGTACAAGCAGCACAGCAGAGGGATTTCTCTGACACTAACAGCATTGTAAAGCACACACGAACAACACCCTGTCCACGCCATGTAAACTGTGTGTTCACAAGTTTGATAACAACAGTGTTATATACGTTTTTTGCTTTATGGAGCATTGTTAAAGGGATACACCAACATCTTTTTATCTTTTTGTCTGAGTCCATGACAAGCTGAGAGACACCATTGTTTCTCCTGTGCATGCAGTAACAAGGAAGAGACGGGCAGAGCTCACCCAACGCTGATTAGCTTAGCTCAAACACTGGGAGTCAATGGGTAGTGTTAGCCTATCTCTGCCAACAGTCATGAGATAAACTCTTCATCAACTCAAAACGGTCCTGTGTGTTACAAAGTCAGCCATAATCCTCAGTACCAGTCTTTTTATACTCATTAGCAGAGATTTTGTTTTGTAGACCTTCTTACAAGCACATACAGTTCTTTTGAAAATTACATGAAGTGCTAATCTTAAGGTCTTTGCCCAACAACGGCGACGTGAATAAATGGCACAAAATTGTGAAATATTTGGAGGCAAATTTCGTCACGCCTGTCTATGCACATCAGGAGTGACCGAATCTAATATATTCTGAAAAAATAAAAAAGATTGGGCCACACAAGTCAAAAGTCAGAGACAGCAAATAATCATGGACTCAACATCAAGTGATAATGACCTGGTGCTCATTTCGATAAGACAACAAAAGAAAAAAATGGGATAATTGGGTACATCAGATTTTGAAAAGGAGAGGAGAACTTGATGAGTTTCACTGCTTGGTTCAGGAGCTGAAACTGTACCACAGCTGCTGCAAGACCGGCTTCTGGATTTCTTTGGGACAGTTCGAAATGTTGCCCCAACAGCTAGCACCAAGGCTGAGGAGGCAGAGGAACAATTTTAGGGAACCGATTGACCCGGAGCAGCAGTTAGACATATAAGGTAAGATAAGAGGATACACTGTTGCATAAAGTATAATTTGAGTCACGTCCCGTTTGATATAACGCACACCGTCATCGTATTCAATCTCCACAACAATTCTCCTCCAAACACTGGCTTTAAAATCGGTGTCTTCATAGTTGTTTATGTCTTTTTTCAAAAAGAACTGGGTGCTGGGACACAGAGAAAATCAAGTGGTCCACCATGTTGAATCTTTTTGGTATTAGACCTACCAGCAAGGAGCGCTTCCATTGGTTGGATGTGTTCTCGTCACAAATGAAACTTGGAAAAATCAACCTTGAAATAGCATAGCTTGCATTGAAAAACAGTGGGTCTGAAAAAATTAATAACCTGTGAAATATTTGTGAAAAGGAGTCTGGTTTGCAGAGGCCAATAGCCTAAAAATAAATAACGTAACATAACGTGGTAAAAAGAACGAGTCAAAACAAGTACACAGGACTGCTAAGAGTTGCTGAAGAGTTTATCTGACCACTGTAGGCAGAGGAAGGCTAACACTTACCATTGACTCCCAGTGTTTGAGCTAAGCTAATCAGCGTTGGGCGAGCTCTGCCTGTCTCTTTCTTGTTACACACACAGCTTAAAGAATGGAGTCTATCTTGTTTTAAGGTCTACATGACCATGCCATTAAAATAAAGGCATTTTAATAGTATAAAGAGAGTGCCTTGGAGTCTCTTCTGTTTGTTTCAAGGACTTTTTGAATCCCTTTCCAAAGAGCACCTCAAACAAACTCTGTCGAGTCCAGGCAGCACTCCTTTTCTTTGTCTTATGGAGTCTATCTGCTTGTCACGGTCGAAGGAGTAAAGCAAGACATGAAAACAAAAAAAATGTTGGCTTATCCCTTTAAAACAGGTTGCATAAATGGTTCAAATCCTCACACAAACTATCATAACACTGCTTTTGTTCTGTGTCAGTAACATGTACCGCAGGATTAAATTATCTTGTGCTTTTCTCTGATGGTTCTGCTCCTCAGTGCCCTCGAGGCTGCGGTCTGTCTCCCTCTGCCTGAACTCATGCACACGCAGCACAGAACTGAGCCTGAATCCACTGTGATACTGGATGGAGGCTCAAAGCAGCCCAAAAGTCAAGTTGTGTGTCCTCTGAGTGTGCGTCCAGCAGAGGGAACCGTCTGTCGTGCACTCTGAGAACACTTGATCAGATACTTGTGGTTTTTGTGTCGAAACGAGAGGAGGCTTTTTACCCAGCCGAGCGTGTTCGACCTGAGATAAGAGGCAGGGAATGAGTCGTTGTGAGGGGAGGCCACCCTGATACGCTTCTCATTCTGCAGCTCAAACACACTGGGTCCGCTCGCTCACTGGCTGCAGCCCCCCCTCCACACACACACACACACACAGAGGCAGAATGAAACCCCTGACTAGCTTCTGGAAAATGTATGAAAGCGAGATGTGGAGATGTGATCCAAGCAGCGGGCCATATCCATTCTGTCTTGTAATGGAAATGTGACACGGGGGGTTGAATACGCACACACCTATTGACTCTGTCAGTGTGTGCGAGGGGGGAGAGAGCAGCTGAGATTGGCTGAAAAATGAAAAGAGGGACCCCCAAAAAAGAGAAACAGAGAGTAAGAGTGACAGGAGGAAAGTAACACAAGCGACTTAGACTCAGGAGGGGAACAGCCACAGACACAGAGAGAGAAAAGGTCTAATGCTATCACACCTTTGACAGCAGCTGCACGCTGATATTGATCGCTCTGTGGCCCCAAGACATGCTGTGGACAAAACAGCCATTATTCTACAGCCACATCCATTCACACCTCTGTGGGCGCCACAGGGGGAAAGATGCAGCGCAGAGAGCTGCTGTATGATCAGTGGGACTGCACCGAAATATAAACTCCATATATAATTTCAGTATTTAGAGTTAAAGCTGGGTGGTGCAGCAAAAACATGCTCCATAGGTTGATTAGTGACTACAAACTTGCGCTCAGGTATGTTAGAGTGAATGGCTGTCTGTCTCTCTATGTGGTCCTGTGATTGGCTGGTGACAAGTTCAGGGTGTATCCCACCTCTCAACCAATGTCAGCCCCACAGGGATGTTCTTAGGGTTGCCAATCGTCCCGTATTTGCCAGGACGTCATGTATCTAAGCCAAAAGAGGCGCATCCCAGACAGAAGTTGTTTGTCCCGGCTGCATGAGTAAAGGGAAGATGCATATATTTTTTCTCTCTGTGCGCCATGCATTGTGTGTCTGGCTGCCTGCCTGCATGGCCAGCTGTAAACTACGGGTACTAGGACCGCTCAGTTGACAGGGTAGGCAGGCACATGGCTGCAGCGCTTACGTGCTTTATGTGCATGTGACTCAGCCCCAGTGTGTGTGTCTATAGTTTACATGCAGTTTAGATATTGCACCTTGTTGGTTTTTTGTTCAGAAGATTTTACAGTTGTGATTTTGCACTTTTTTTAGTTGAAAATAAAAAAAAGAAATGGAGTTAAGTTTCCAAATAAGTAGGCAACAACCAAAAAGTGTTTGCAAACCTAGTTGTACTACTAGGCCTACTCCTACATTGTTTACTGCTGTTACATTGTGCTTACATTGTTTTAAAACTGTTAAAATCCAGAAGAGACAGTAATTGTTAAATATTATTCTGCACATTTTGCAAAAAATAAATCTATACTTGAATGATAACTGTCTCACATTTATGCCTCAAATACAAACTGACCAAAGTGATCATAAGTTGTCATTACAATCTTGTTACTGTAAGTGTAATACAGTAGCCTAATGTGTTTGTATAGTCTAATAGGTATAACTGTGCCAAAACGCTGTTATATATGCGTTTTTGAAACCCCAATTTTTTTCAGCCGCCCGCTGGAGGTGTCCCTTATTTCAATCTCTGGGTGTTGGCAACCCTAAATGTTCTATAGATAAGTTACCACCACAGAGCTTGAAATAGATTTTTAAATTTAATTTGATTTTACGTTTTTGTCATCATTGTCTACATAATTGAAGAAACTCCTGTATTTTCTTACCAAGTTTTATAAAAACAAACTGTATATTCTCTATACAAATCTACAGATGTATAAAGTCTGCATGGTTTCAAAAGAATTAATTTTAAATTATATTAGACATAATAACTGAATGAATGGACGACATTAACCTTAATTCAAAATTAGCCAAAAATGTCCAGCTTCAATAAAAGTTTAATTCAAAAAAGTAAGTTTTATGAAAGACCCCCACATCCAAATTGTTATTTTTTAACCTTAAACTTATAAATATTGAAATACTTTATGCAATTAACAAATGTTATTACTTAAGACCAGTATACAATTTAAATAAACAGTGAAAAATTAGTATTCTTTGTTTAGTAGTTGTGCACTCTGACTTTGGCCGGTACTTTGAATGTAAGTGTAAGAAATTAAAATAAAAAGAGTTTTTATAAAACGCAAAATGTGGATTGAAATATAATGAGATAATGTTTATCCATATTGCCTACCTTTAGGTAAAACAATGTTTTCATATTTTGTTATGTCATTTGTTTATGTATTCACTCTTAAACACATCTGAGCTTCAAAAACAAATGCAGGAAGTAATCAAGTGGGAACTACCAATTAAATTTCATCATGTAATAATGACAAATATGTTTTGTGTCAAACTCCCTGGTATTGTTGTAAATGTGTTTCTAAAGCACATTTCCCAGATGAATAATCACAAAGTGCTTAACAGTTAAGAGTGAATATAACTGGGTAAATACAGCGTCACTCACCTCGGTCGGTGTCGTACAGGAAGACAAACTTATTCCAGTCGTAGTGGTCGAGCAGAGACATCAGCGCCCCTCTGATGGAAGGCCGGAGCTGCAGGGTGAACTGGCTCTCGCCCTCCGTGGGGAAGCTGGGCGTGATGAGGGAGATGTGCAGGGCGCTGCAGAAGGACGTCAACGTGTGGACGGAGCGTTTGTCGTACAGGCCGAAGATGGCAAAGACACCACGGGAGTACTGGGAGCAAACTGGAAGAAGGAAGAGGACAAAAGTTATGATTTTTAACAATAGGGCAGAAACATTTGTTTAATCTTTACAGACTGTAGACATACAAATCACGAAGCCCTGCCCCCGAATTCTCTCGACAAACAAACATACTGCTGCACTGAATATTAATGGCAGCTGTCAACATTCAAGACATAGAAACACATGCTTTACGTGATCTTTTTGTAAGAGAGGGGACTTATTTAACTCACAGGCCATCACAATGATCTTCACTGTGCTGTGGACGAATATATTCAATCCTCAGAGGCAGAATTAAGGATAACAAGACCAAGATGGAGGAAAGAGCTTAAAGATCTCAGTGCAGAAGAGAGAGAGGGTCAAATACGTGCATTTTTTACTTTAATGAACCTTTAGAAATACTTAAACTCCAGTTTTTGTAGAGGAGTTAGGGGGAACTCATCACCGGCCCTCCAGTGATGATTGAATAAGGAAAAATGTAAAACCCGCAGACATTATATTCAGCACAGATTGACCAATGTTTGACCTTTAAAAAGCTGATTTTCTTCTAGGGTTAGCGTTAGCATTAGCCCCATTTGTTACACATACATCAGTGGCATTCAGTTGGGTTATCTCTGATCCAGTGGCAGCTGCTGGTCAGTCAAGGAGGGGAAGCTCATTTTTTTCCAGCCTACATCATAAATTTGTTTATTTATTTAAATGTAAATTTTACCCTCCATTTCTTTTCAAGAGAATGATCTGTGACACTGTCGTACCAACGAGGTGTCTTTTCCAGGGATTTTACCAGTGTTCCCTCAATGGCCAGCAGAGCTAGACTGCTTAAACGGCCTTGGCCCATTGTGGTGTGGGTGTAAGACTTGAGCCGCTTTAAACCGGAGTAGCTCCTCTCTACACCTGCAATCGTTGCTATTAATGACAATTTGTACAACTGAGGCATTGCACTCAACTCCATGTCTTTCAGAAACAACAAACACAATGATAGTCGTTTTTAAGAAAGATAAAGTCGCTGGAGATCGATAAAGCCTCCGGATCAGTCCAGAACAACTGAATGTAAAACTTAGAAGATGCTCCGGTGGAGGGTTATACTTCAAGATCGCTGATTGGCTCATTTCACTGTCAATCAAAAAGGGATTCGGCCTCAGACAGATCATCCAATCATCATGCAGAAGCCAAGCGTCCAGGCCAGCCCACTGCCTCATAGACCCCCAGAGACGCTGAGCGTCCAATGGGCGGGACAAAGCCCAGCGTTTATCCAATGACCGTCCAGTTTCCACAGTGGAACAACCCACTCTACGCTTCCCCATCGAAGTCAGAAGACGCTCAGCGTCCAACTGTGTTAAAGCACTGAGACGCTGCAGGGATGAATGAGAAGGAAGTCGCGACAGTTCCCTGTGATAAGTAGCTGATTCTGAACAAAAGATGAAGGTATTCTAGCCCATATTTAGTCAATGAAATGTACACACAGCAGGACATATCACCACTTTTTTGGGGACATTTTAGGGGAAGCTGAGCTTCCCTTGCAGTCTTAGAGCAATCGCCACTGCTCTGAACCACAAAATATTTGGCTCAGTTTCAGTCTTATGTTAGATTACAATACCATGCCTCCTCTTCCGCACACCTGTCATTATCTGTTGTGCTTTGCTAATGTTGATTTTATTGTTGTTTTTGCCTTGTATAGCATCCTTGAGCATCTTGAAAGGCGCTTTTGAATAAAAATGCATTTTTATTATTACTTAATGACAGAAAGAATGAAATTAAGAGAAATACTGACCTTAAGTAACAAGGTGAAAACTGACCATAACATGCACACCAATTTGCTAACGAGGTGAAATGCTATGAAGCAATGATTTCTCAGTTGTGGTGTTTATTTACCAGGCTAGACGAAATATGTCCTGTTGAAACTAATGGAATTTCACAGCTGACTTTGCTAACACTCTGTTGCTTTAGAACAGATGTAGACGTCCCCGTTGATCCTTATGCTGAGCTGACAGTGTGGTCTGCAGTTTATTCCAAAGGGGGCACTTTTCTTGTTTCTGTGAGGACTGAATAAAGTCCACTCTGTTGTCTAGCCTCTCAGGAAAACTCACATCAGTGTTACATGAGCATCATGAAAATGGATTGTCCATTTCTTCAAGCTTTAATTGTAAAAATATCAATAAAAATGCAGAGAAGATTTGAATGCTTTTCTATGGGAAGCTAACAGGAGCATGTCCAGGTGTATCAAGTGGATGTGAGACATGTGATTGGTCTGTGGCATTGGTGGGAGGGGCTTATTGATAGGTTGGTTTGGAGTTTTTTAACACAGTGTCTCAATTTTTGCACAAATTATTGCAAATATAAAGGCTGAATTGAGAATAATGGATTCAAACCTCACGCTCATGCTGAAGTTTCCCTCTTGTTCATTAGATTAGATTGTGAGGTCAAAGTCTATGGGACTCACAGTCTATCATGCTTGCAAGTGTTCACATTGTATAACAAATAGCGCAGGTAAACTTTCACTAAATACCTCAGAATATCATAAAACACTTGTCAGACTTATCTTTAATTCAGCCTTTTATTCGTGGTTACATTGAATCAGGTTGAAGCAGAACAACAGAAAAGTGCTGCACGTCTTCTTAAATGATGCAAATCTTGGCACAAAGTGATAATTTTAGTTTCTTTGAATAAAAATAAGAAGTACTGTCTGGGATGCACACTGGCAACCACCCCATTTTTACATATATTCACCTGAACTGATAATGAAGACAAAAGACTGCTGGCTGCTTTGAATGACAACTGATTACTAAGAGAAAATCGCCACAGCGGCGACTGCTAAGGAGACAAAATAACAAACCATTATCCTGCTGATTACCACTTTAAATCCTTTCAAGAGCAGCGCTGAATGGCGTAAACAGAGATCAAACCCCGGTGCTTTCGTTCCCTCACGTCTCAAAAGCTCGTCTCTCATTCCAACAGGAAAAAAAACTAGCAACATTTCCCTGCAGTGAACTGAATAATTCCCTCGCCTTTATTCTACAGGACGTATATCCCCATTAACGAAACACGGCACGTTTACACCGTGCTGCTAAATGACATCAAAACGGCTCAAAGTCAACCTGCGCCTGTTGTGATTCAGCGGTCAGACTTTGAATCAGGAGGAAACTTTGCGTTTCCGTGGAGTCGACTCAATCTGTTCGGCACACTCCGGCTTAAGAAGATCTCCTCATTATAGGACGGTTTGGCTCTCTACAAGAGAAAATGCCATAATTGCCCACATTTTACACACACGCTGAACAACAACAGAAAGAAGAGGATAATGAGCGTCCTCTGCCAGTTTCCGGGTACGAGGAGAATCAGAGCGGGCCTCGAGATGTGGCTCTTGTTAAAGGAAAGTGGGGGGTGGGGATCCAAACAGAGAGGACCTCTTTACAGACTGCTTCCATCCAGAGAGCACAGCTCCACTGTGAAGACAAACACAGAGAGGGTCGGAGTCTTTCCTGATCCGCCTGCAGCTTCCTCTCCTTTACTGAGACAAACAAGAAAACAGAGGGAGAGGGAGGAGAGCTCTTTTTGGTGTTCACATAATTGAAGAACAAGGAGGTGCTGGGAACTGAGTGTACAGTATCAGGAGGAACACCAGGAGTCAAGACTGTGCAGGAGCGAGCTGTATTTGTAATATCACAGCTTGTATTTGCTACCCTTAAACTCGTGAGTCATGTTAGGAGACTATCAGGGAAAATGCCCCCTCAATATTTTCTTTATATATCCAGGGGATTGTTCTTCACTGAAGAAAAAGCTGCATGTTTGTCCTCAGCAGTGGCAGCTGCTGGTCAGTCAAGGAGGGGAAGCTCATTTTTTTCTGGCCTACATCATAAATTTGTTTATTAATTTAAATGTAAATTCTACCCTCTGTTCCTTTTCGAGGAAATGATCTGTGACCCTGTCGTACCAATGAGGTGTCTTTTCCAGGGATTTCACCAGTGTTCTCTCAATGGCCAGCAGAGCTAGACTGCTTAAACGTCCTTGGCCCATTGTGTTGCGGGTGTAAGACTTGAGCAGCTTTAAACAGGAGAAGCTCCTCTCCAGAACAACTGAATGTAAAACTTAGAAGATGCTCCGGTGGAGGGTTATACTTCAAGATCGCTGATTGGCTCATTTCACTGTCAATCAAAAAGGGATTCGGCCTCAGACAGATCAACCAATCATCATGAAGAAGCCGAGTATCCAGGCCAGCCCACTGCCTCATAGACCCCCAGAGACGCTGAGCGTCCGATGGGCGGGACAAAAGCCCAGCGTTTATCCAATGACCGTCCAGTTTCCACAGTGGAACAACCCACTCTCGCTTCCCCCCGAAGTCAGAAGGCGCTGGCGTCCGACTGTGTTAAAGCACTGAGACGCTGCAGGGATGAATGAGAAGGAAGTCGCGACAGTTACCTGTGATAAGTTGCTGATTCTGAACAAAAGATGAAGGTATTCAAGCGCATTTTTAGTCAATGAAATGTACACACAGCAGTACATATCACCACTTTTTTGGTCTTAGAGCAATCGCCACTGGTCCTCAGTCTGATGCTGCAAGATTATTTATTGTTTTTGGCAGAGAGGATCCAAGCTCAGAATCAGCACCATCAAATTTGAGTATGTGGTCCTCGAGTGGAAGAGGGTGGAAAGTCCTCTCTCGGTAAGATCCTGCCCTAAGTGGAGTACTTCAAGTATCAAGGGGTCTTGTTCACGAGGGAGGTGAGGATGGAGCGAGAGGTCAACAGGCGGATTAGTGCAGAGGGTGAAGAGGGAGCAGAGCTGATATGTTAAGCTCTCAATCTGACTAATCATTTTTGTCAAAAACCTTTTTTCTCCTGACAAAAACTAGACAGTTACAAATAAAAACTAAAATGAAATTAACTGGCATTTTGATCAACACATAAAAACTAGACTACAATCCAATCAGACCTATTTTGGTCATGTAGAAAGTAGAGACAAGTTAGGAATCTATCCAATCACAGCTGCCTTAGCTTGGTGGTGGTGGGATAAGTTGTGGAGAGATCCAATCAGAGCTGCTCTCTTTATGAATTGATATATTCATGTAAAGCAGGCTCACTGTTTGTGGTCAGTTCTGGTATTGTAACTGAGATGCTCTGCCAGGTAGCCTAAATAAAGGTGACTGCATTTCACACAGAGGTTCAATGTTTCTGTTCTTTAGGCATTCAGACTTTACTAGCATTCAATAAAGGGTTATTGGATATTTCATTTTATCTAAGTGTAAAACATGACTTCAAAAATTCAAGGACACATAAAAAATGACTTAGCCTTTATACGTCATATTTTAGTCGACTAAATTTACAGTAGATTTCATCGACTAAAACTAGGCTAACATTAAAACAATTTAGATGCGTAAATTATAACCCAAACTAAAGATATTTTAATGCAAAAGACTATAACTAAACTAAAGTAGAAAGTGCCGTTAACATTAACACTATCCCTCATGGAGACGAGCTGTGGGCAGTGAGCGAAAGCACGAGATCATCGGTACAAGCGGGTAAAATGAGTTTCCTCCACAGGGTGTCTGGGCTCTCCCTTAGAGATAGGGAGGGAAGAAGACTTTAAATAATCTCACGTTCAATGGATCTCAAGAGTCACATGATTGCTTCGCTTTTGATCAGTAGCATGCCCCTGCCCTTAGCGGCCTAGGAAGCCATTTTCCTTCAAGAATAGGTTAAAGACCTCCTTTTCTATCCAGTGCTATCTGCCTGTGTAAGCCTTGGAGAAGCATTTTTTGTAAGTAACTGGTTATTTTGTATCTTCTGGAAATATTTTAGAGTATTTGTACAATAAGGTAAGCATATGCTTTTGTTTCATTTCAGTTTCATGTGATAGTGACGACTTGGCTGGGGAAGTTACTTTTAAAAAGTAGTGTTTGCTTGTTACTTCTGAAAAAAGTAACTTGTTACCTTACCTAGTTATCCTCCATGAAATATTACTTGTTACTTTGACATTGCTCAATCTTGGACAGAACCCCATATCTGTCCCTAAATGTGAAGGCCTACAAAAAGTTCTACTACAGAGAACATAACTGTTATTTCTTTTGTGCTCTTTATTTTACAAAATGTCACAGACCCTGTGGAATGAGAGCTCCTGCCCAGCGTTTCCACAATTTGCTTCTGAAATAAGAAACCAGGTTGATAAAAACAAGCCCAAAATAAGCAACCTCCAGCTATTTCCTTTCCTAATGTGATATATTACTTTTTAAAAAGAGAAATCTACATAAAGTGTGTTAATGTTCGTCTACATTACATTTCAATATTGCAGTGCCAGGCATCTATTCAAGAAAAGGCCGTCGCTTATAATGAGCAGACCTGGCAACTTTGGCTCTGGAGCATGCGCTATGTGCATGAGTGTGTTTGGGGGCATGCATATAACCAGGAAATGAGGAAGTGGACAAACTGCCTACTGCAGTCGTGTTTTGCTTTGTGTTAGGAGGTGGAATGTAATCAGGAGGATTCACACAGACAGAAGAGCCCAGAAGAAACCTCACGTTTAGAAACAAGTCTAAAAAAACACGACCCACGGCCGTGACTAACGAGACTTGGCAATGCTGCTCGTTTCTGTGCAAGCAGCTGAGAAGGCAGCACTGGTGTCAGAGCTGTCCGAGGGAAAAGTGACGTTGCGCCGCATTAAAAAAAAAGAACTACGTTTCGTGACCAAATTTTCAGTATTAGTGCGTTACTTTACTTTTTACCCAAAAAAGTAGTTACGTTACTGTAACACATTACTTTGTAACGCGTTACACACAACACTGGTGACGACTATAATGTCAAGTTGATTCATATTGCTACCTTCATTAAACAAGCGTGTAAAGGCTCTTTCAAACTCTCTCCACATCTCTACATCCCTGAAGTAATCCAGCAGAACTACAGTCATGTTCAAAGTGTTTAGCTTCAGTAATGTGTGCCTTTCTTCAAGTTCTGGTATTGGAATAAAACATCAAACTTTTTATGTCACAGGGCCTTTTGGTTTAAGCTAAAATCCAAAATCTAGTGAACTAGACCCTGAATTTTAATGCTAACTTCTGAACTGGCTGAAAATTGGTACTATCCTTTCACCTTAACACTGAAGCTTTAATGAGGCAGTGTGTGAATGATGGATTTTCCTTGTGGTGTGCTGCATGCCTCATTCAAGAACAAAAAAGTGGGTTATTTTCTCTAAAACGGGCACATCAGCAGGGTGGGATTGGTAGCAATCAAGCATGCACCATCTATAGGCTCTTGTCTGTGAGTATGAAGGCTAAAAAACACATTTTTTAAAAAATAACATAAATGTAAAGTGAGCATCTGCAGACTGGAGCAGAAAAACACTCAAACCTGCCGATGCACCAGGAAAAGGACATATTATGCAGAACACCTGCTGTCACTGCGTATGGATTCACTGCTGCAGAGACAAACGTTTGTTGTTGGGGTCTCGGTCGGTGTGCACGTGTGTGTCCATGTGTGTGTGCATGTGTGCGTCCATGTATATGTGTGTGTTCTTGTGTGGATATAGGGACAGGCGGCTCGTAGGAGTCATTTCAGAGAGCGTTCACTCAACCATGCGAGGAGTCCAGAGGTTAGAAAATCCACGCAGCCCACTGATGTTGCCTCCAGGGACAGGATGACCCACACACACACACACATATACTCATATATACACACACAAGCACACACACACATCTGATCCTTACATGTCAGCCTGAATCCTCTCTGTTGATGCTGCATCACATTAATGCAGAGATTCTGTTTGTCATGTGTGTGAAAGATGCTGGTCAGACATCAGAGCCTCTCAAACTTTGTCTCCCCCTGCTGTGTTTGTCCCTAATTACTGCTTCAGTTGTTGTGGGACACACGGTCGAACAAGTCTGGATCAAAATCACACAAACAACTAAATAAATGCAGCAACAACAGCCAAATGAAACTGATTTAAATTACCACCAATAACGTCTTTATAAAGAGATGACCATCCCCGCTTTATGCTTTTCAGTGCTGATTTAATAAAGTAAAAGTTAAATAAAAAGGATTGTTATCTGCTTTGTCAGCACTAAAGCATTCACCATTTAATTAAGACACATTTTAATTATATTTCTACATTTTCTTCCAAATATATAAAAAGTTCCAAACTTTAAACCGCTCATAGAAATCCCAAGACCATGTTTCTGAATTTTCTAGACTAAAACTCATTTAAAGGTGCTATGAGGAGAATCTATTTCTGGCGACATAAAGACTCTGCTACCCATGAGCATGCGAGGCGACTGTCGTAAAGACGTGACCCAAGCCAAAGCGTGAGTTTGTTGTGATGCTAATGAATGCAGCTTGGACCTTCCTCAGAACTCTGCATTGCTTTACAACTTCTTTTTTCAACAACTAACAGGATGCAAAGCGACGAGGTAATGTTTCTCTTTCTAGTTACGTAGTGGTAGTTTTTGATGTGTGACAACAAGCAATTTTTGAAAACTTAGTATCGTAGTTTTGTAGCCGGCTATATATCACTACTTACAGCCCGGTGCTCTGAGACGTGTCCGAATAATATAAATTTGCTCTAGTTTTAATTGTCTTGTTCCCGAAGTTGAGTATCCAGGCCAGTCCAGCCCTGTCCGACCCAAAGGCGAAGCTAAGGAATAGCATTTATAGATAACCTATTTTGATGCTATAAAACTCATCTTAAAGTGTGTATTTTGATCAGGCATATATCTAAAAGTGAGACTTTTTTTGTAATTACTCAAAAACTCCTCATCGCATCTTTAAATGTTCAATATCACGGCATGCCTATAAACCCTCCATCTTAAGCCCTGCACAGAACAGGCTGTTTTGATGTCTGTAGCCTTAAATCCTTTTAAGCTCTATCTGCCCAGGTCTCTCTCATGAAATAGATGCTGCATCAAAAAAGCTCCAAAAAGTTGGTGACCTCTGGAATATAGCATAAATGTACAAAAAGGTACTTAAAAAAAGGAATAGCCACACAAAAACTGCAAATCATGGACTTGTCCGAACATAATTTAAATCATTAGGCAGAAAAACTCCATAAAGCAGACTGCAACTTATATACCAGAGTGACATAGATCGATGTTTTTCCAGAGGGTTATAACAAAAAGTTAAAAAAAGAAAATAACAGTTAAAAGCAGAAAGATACGATATGAACATGCCCAGATTTGTGTTGAAAAGGTCAAAAACATAATCATAAATGCAAAATTTCATTAACTAAGTTCTTTTCTAAAAAATGAGCTTCAGCAATTCATTAAATGTAAATATCTGCCAGTGTAACGACTTCAGTCCTTCAGTAAACACAAAAGTTCAATTATCATCAAAACCTTGGACTCAGGTTTGGAAATCCTGCAGCAGCTGTCCCGTTGGCTGCTGCTCAGACTTGGCACCTCTGATGTTGGAATATCCCGTAAAGTTTTTCACCGTCTGTTTGGTCCAAACTGTGAGCCAGACAAAGGATTTCTTCAAGGTCACATTTCAGGAGCACATTGAGGAGCTGCCAACGGGCCCGGTCAGCACAGAGAGGGCCTGGCACAGAGCAGCGTGGACAGGGCGCAGCTACAGTTCAGGCCAAATGGCCGATGATGAGTGTTCTTCATTTCATTAAAAGAGAAGAGATCCGTCAGAACCATTTACAGCGAACAGCTCGGCCCGGACCGCTCAACACTGAGTGTTTGAATCAGTGTCATCCAAACTCTCTCATCGTAATCACTTTGGAGTTTAATATTGAAAGTATCTGTACTTTAAGGAAAACAGCTGCCTATTTAATCTTTAAGAAGAAAACTTTTTTTCTCTGATTTTAACAAGTTAACATTGGCCCTCAGTTTAAGTTTAAAAAACTTAAATTTTGACCAAAACTGATCCCAGGTCTGTCACCAAATTCAGGCAAAAAAACAACAAACATTTGAATAAAAAATAAAATTGGCCCTGTTGCAAACTTTATAGCTAAGGTTGGTCATTTTGAAAACTAGCATGAATTTGAATGTAGCATCTCCTCAGGGCTCCGCCTAGCCTCCCCACGCCCCTCCCTAGAGCTTTCCAAAACCACTGATTCAGCTCCAAACCGGCCCTCAGCACAATGTTTTTGTTTTACACTAAACAAAGTCATGTCCCACTCAGCAGCAAGAAAACATCAAAAAGTTATCATAGTAAAGTTAAAACTAGAAAAGCACTCGGAGAGCGCAGACCTCCGCCAGTTCCACAGTCCTCACCCTTATTGTGATTTTCACCATAAATATTAGTCCTACCTTTATTTCATCTAAATATTTAGATTCCTTGACCATGAAAACATACCATTAGCTACTAGATTCATCATGATATCTATTTTAGTTCAGTAGTTATTCCCCAAAATCACATTTTTCGTCATGGCGGATCCAGACGGTGATCTGGATCAACACCAAAATCGAATCAGTTCTTCCTTTTCCCATGCTGAACATTTCCTGAAAATTTCATCAAAATCCATCCATAACTTTTCTCCTTCTCCTTTTCTCCTCCTTGGCAGAGGTAACAAACATGGCAAGTTAGTTAGTACTGACTGACCGATGTTGATCAGGGTATAGGTAGTCCTTCTGCCATTCTCCACTTAGCTGTCAAGTTTCCCATTTCGACCGTGAAACTATTGTATTTTCCATTTTTTACCCATCCTGCCATATTGGTTTTCTCCTGTAAATCTCCCGCATGACGATATAATGATAAAAACATTCCTCTGCCTCTCCAAACTGAACTCTGCCACTATCCTAAATGGGGCGGTAATGCTCCAAAATGATGGATGCCAACCGCCGTAAAACCAAAGAAGAAGAAAAAGCCTCATGAGAACGTCCACCTGCAGTAGCCTGGGTGGCAGCTGCCGCAAGATTAGAGTCAACAGAACAAACTTAGAAAAACAAAGTGTTTATTTTAGATTTCTTGTACACCTGTCTAAAAATGTGAGGGATACTGGAGCTTGGTTGGGGTTGTGGGACGGCTCGTAGCGGACTTCCCTTATTTTATAGCCAAAACTTGACAGGTAAGCATTGTCCAGCGGACTCTGATCCCTCTGAGCTAGGCTACACGCACTGAATCAGGGTCAGTGCATGCCATCAAAATGTAAGAGCAGAAGGCGAGCAGAACGGTAGTTATGGGATTTGATTGGTTTCATAACTTGGGAATGAGTTGCTGTGATAAGTTGTTATTTTCCCTGTTTTGCTCCTGCTGTACAGTGGCTGTTTATCGCTCTTTTTTAAGAACACATCATGAATTGATTGCCATCAGGACATAATGACATCTTAGATTGCATTAAAAAAAGTATCAAAATCAAATTACCAACCCCAGCTTTAAGTGAGAATTGCCCATCTTTGACAAAAGTCTATATTTGGCCCAAAACACAATGACCCTATTTTGTTGCCAAATTGAAGTAAAAATACCACAGATTTTAAAAATTTCTCAATTTTTGAAATAAAAATGATGACCCTGGCACTGTGGCCAGTGCTGAACCATCTGGACCATGACTGGAAGTGCTGGGAGCTTCCCAGTGCCATGACTATAATGAAATATCCTGCAATGACATGACAGATAGGTAGAGACAGGTTAATGCTAATGCTACCCTAATAAGAACAAGCCCATTGGATGTGCTCTTGAGAGGGAATCACCATCATATGGTAATTTGGACACTCCTGTTGGCTGGATATTGGCTGGTAATTGGCTGGAACCCAGTTGAAGAGGGAACATCAAAGTAGCTGCATCTGTATTTATGTTGCTTGAAGCTAGGTTAGCTTTCACTTAGCTTGTAACAGCATTTTCCATGTAGCAGAGCTGTTAGTTGGCCTTCTAAGTCTTTTAAAGCATCAAAACTGTTGACATCTCTCTGACTTTTCCCCATAGTTTCTATGGTCTGGTGAAAAATACAAGTACTAAACATCAGAAAAAAATGTTACTGTAACTTCCGCAGTCTGTGACATGTTCTTAGAGAAACTTCAGAAAGAAACAGATAGGTAGAGACAAGTTAATGCTAATGCTACTCCAATACGGACAAGCCCATTGGATGTGCTCTTGGGAGGGAAGCACCATCAAATGGGCATGTTTATGGTGGAATTTGGACACTCCTGTTGGCTGGAACTTGGCAGGCATTCAACTGCAGAGGGATGGCAGCTGCATATGTATATATGTTGGTTGATGTTAGGTGAACTGTAATGTTGTTGGATGCTAGGTTAGCTACAACTTAGCTTGAAACAGCATTTTCCATGTTGCATCAGAAAAGTGTTACTGTAACTTCTGCAGTCTGTGACACATTATTAGAGAAACTTCAAAAAGAAACAGATAGGTAGAGACAGGTTAATGCTAATGCTAATCCAAGAAGGACAAGCCCATTGGATGTGCTCTTGAGAGGGAATCACCATCATATGGTAATTTGGACACTCCTGTTGGCTGGATATTGGCTGGAACTCAGTTGGAGAGGGAACATCGAAGCAGCTGCTCCTGTATGTATGTTGCTTGATGCTAGGTTAGCTATAACTTAGCTTGCAACAGCATTTTCCATGTAGCAGTGCTGTTAGTTGGCTCTCTAAGCCTTTCAAAGTATCAAAACAGTTGACATCTCTCTGACTTTTCCCCATAGTTTCTACGGTCTGGTGAAAAATACAAGTACTACACATCAGAAAAGTGTCAGTGTAACTTAGAGAAACTTCAGAGACAAACTTCAGAGCTGGATCTCCGTGGCACTAAGAGACAGAAGAGGCCAAAAGCAGCGATCCATCAGAGTCAAGCTGTATCAAACCGTTTGCTCCATATGACCCAGCGCTGATGTGACGGCAGAACCGCTGACAGTGAGTGGGCGGCCGCAGCTGACAGGCCGGCCTCCTGGACTGGTCCATTTAGTCCCACACCAGCAGTGACCCTGAAACTGCATCCGCTAACCTCACACTCCACTGCACAAACAGGTCAGAGCACACACACACTCAGCTGGGCTCGCTGTGATCAATGGGCCAGACAGCGTGCGTGTGACACACTAACGGAGCGCTGCGGCAGAAGCTCTTCTGTCATTTTACATAACACTCGTCTGAAAGCCGCTCGCTGCGTCTCCTCTGGGAAAAACAAAACCTCAAGTGGGTGAAATCTGGTGCCATGACTCCCCTGGAAGATACTGAACCACCAGGCCGCGCTAAGCTAAGCTACAGTCGAATTAGCCTTACTGATCTGGTCTCACTGAAGAGCTCGACTTTTGCTTTGTCATCAGTGCCCCGTGTAAATCAGTGGATCTGGTCTGGTGCCAGTGACACACTTTCCCCCCCCTCGGTCCCCCAGGTGTCAAGCCCCGCCCACAGCAAAGGGCGAGTTTGATGATGATGATGACTGCCCCCGACCTCTGCCCTGTCGATACATCGATTGGAGCCGCACAGAACAAACCGCCATTATTTACCGCTTGTTTTACGGCAAAAAAATAAAAAAACCTCCCGCTGCTTGAGACTGTACGAGCTGAAGTTTGATTTATGAGGGATTCTTTGCATCTCAAATCATCAAAACAGATTCAAATCAATAACGTTTCGGAGCGGGATTGGAAGAGAGGCTGATGAGGAGCTATTTTTAGCTTGATTTATTTATGGCTTCATGAATTGTTCCTACTGTAACTCATCAGGATCAATCAGCCTGTAAAACCACGAGTGCTCAAATATTTGTTTAATCATTCAGAGTCTTCTCTGAAGTAAAACAGTATTGACAGGGAATTAAGTAAGTTTCTCCAGGGTAACAGCTGCATGAACAAATCACATTAACACAAATGGAAATGCTGTATGGACTAATGGTAATCCAAGGTGCTTTAGATTAATTTATGTTAACTCATTAGTCAATGTACATTATGTAGCTGAGAGGCTGAGGAATGATTCACAGTAAAACCAATGCTATTCATACACACCAGGCTCTGATTGATTACATGAGTCACACTCTTTACACCGAGCTGTGATTTGCATTAAATGATGGAGTGAAGCTTTGCCCTGTGTTCATACTAGGGCTGAACGATTTGAGAAAATAATCTAATTGCGATATTTTTCCCCAATATTGCAATTGTGATTTACTCTGCGATTGTTTTAATGTTCCTCATCTTATGTATTCTTAAACAAACATAAGCAGTAGATCGTATAACCAATATGACATTAAATTAAAGGGGCTATGAGGAGAATCTATTACCGGCGACACAAAGACTCTGCTACCCATGAGCACGCGCGGCGACTGTCATAATGCTGCGTTCCAGTAACCTCGGAACTGGGAGTGACATCATCTCCGACTTATCTGCGTTCCAGTTGAAGTTGGAAAAAAACATGCCGATCTCCCAGGCTATTGTTAACTGTTGTTAGCACGCCCTGTGTTGTTGTTCACAAATATCACATGAAGAATGTGATTATCACTATGGCAGCATTTTTGTAAATATAAGCCTAAAAATACTATGTATACAGCTGATCTAGAGCGACACATCCCAGTCAGAAGTGCAAATAAATCGATTATTACAGGAGCTAAATAACTGTTCACACTGGGGGCATCCATCTTCAAATGTCAACTCGGGGGTGGCGAGGTTTCACCGAGTTCCCAGTAGGAAATTCCGACTTCGGGGGGCGATCCAGCTGCAGTTTCCTACTCGGAACTTGGAAATTCCTACTTCTGACTACAACTGGAACGCACCGCAACACGTTACCGAAGCCAAAGCGTCAAGTGTGTGTTTGTTGTGTTGTAGCTCGAACCTTCCTCAGAACTCTGCATTGCTTTACAACTTCTTTTTTCAACAACTTGCAGGATGCAATGCAACAAGGTAATGTATCTCTTTCTAGTTATGTAGCGGTAGTTTTTGATGTGTGACGACAAGCAAGTTTAAAAAAAAACTTAGCACCGTGGTTTTGTAGCCGGCTATATATCGCTACTTACAGCCTGGTGCTCTAAGACGTGTCCAAATAATATAAATTTGCTCTAGTTTTAATTGTCTTGTTCCCAAAGTTGAGTATCCAGGCCAGTTCAGCCCTGTCCTGTGCGACCCGACCAAGAAGCTAACTAATAGCATTAATAGATAACCTATTTTGATGCTATAAAACTCATCTTAAAGTGTGTGTTTCGATCAGGCATATATCTAAAAGTGAGACTTTTTTGCAATTACTTAGAAACTCCTCACAGTCCCTTTAATCTAAGGATAAAAGATTTGAGAAAAAGTGAAGAAGTAAAGAAAAGAAGCTAAATAGGTATGAAATTGTACAAAAAAGGCAAAAAAATTCAAAAGTGACTAAGGAAAATTGATTATAGCAGCAAAATTGGGATTGAATAAAAAAAAAAAAAACATGTAAAAATTCCAAACATGGTCTGACAGTGGCCAAAAAAAAGATGAATGGGAGCAAGACAGGCATAAAGTTGTAAAAACTGGGTTAAAAAAGGTTAAAATAGGCATGAAATTGCAAGAAACTACATCACAATGCCAAAATGTTCAACACATTTTGGGTTCAAAATATTGCACTGTCTGTGATTTGAAAGTTGCAACAAGCCATATTGCGATTTAATCTAATTTGCAATTAATTGTTCAGCCCTGGTCTGTACACATCTGAAAAACTGAGAAAAATCTGAAAAACACTGTTGTGGTTCCTCTCTTAAAGGGCCCTGTCTTTTAAAATGCACCTTTCTTTGCTTTTAATGTCCAACTAACGGTGATACTTTACTTTAGAGGTCCGCAAATTTCATCGCACTTAGGTAATAATCAGACAACGTTTTTTCTTATTTCTTTGAAATTACCCCCCTGAAACTTCATGAGAATTTGGTGAAAATTAGCACCTAACTTCTTTAAAATAATGTTTAAATTTATTGTTGCATGTCAGAACTGGTAGGTTACTGTTTTTTTCCAGTTTCTTTGAAATGTACTCCAAATTGCAAGGTAAGAGGGTGACGATTAGCAAATAATTTATTTTAAATTAAATCACAACCCACTACTGTAAGTAGAGATATATAGCCGGCTACAAAACTACGATACTAAGTTTTCCAAAAATTGCTTGTTGTCACACATCAAAAACGATCGCTACGTAACTAGAAAGAGATACATTACCTCATCACTTTGCATCCTGTAAGTTGTTGAAAAAAAAGTTGTAAAGCAATGCAGAGTTCTGAGGAAGGTCTGAGCTGCATTCATTAGCTCATGGGTAGCAGAGTCTTTATGTCGCCGGAAATAGATTCTCCTCATAGCACCTTTAAAGTCATTTGAGATCTCCATCATTGTTTCTGTGATAAATGTCTTTATACTGGTGTGTTATCAGACATCATGCAGTGTTAGTTTTGTTGACTAATTATTTTTGTCATCAAAATTGTTTTTATTGCAGTTAAGTTTTAGTTGATGAAATTTCACAACATTTTATCGATTGTTAACTCATTTTTTTCATCATAGTTTTCATCGACAAGCTTTTTTCCCCTGACAAAAACTACACAGTAACTAATAAAAACAAGTGGACATGGACAAAAACTAAACTCTATTAACTGACATTTTCATTTACAATTTCATGACTAAATCTATCAGACTTTATTTGGTCATGTAGGAAGTAGGGACAAGTTAGGAATATATCCAATCACAGCTGCCTTAGCTTGGTGGTGGTGGGATAAGTTGTGGAGCGATCCAATCAGAGCTGCTCTCTTTATGAATTGATAAATTCATGTAGAGCAGGTTCACTGTTTGTTGTCAATTCTGGTATTGTAACTGAGATGCTCTGCCAGGTAGCCTAAATAAAGGTGACTGCATTTCTGTTTATTTAGACATTCAAAGTAAATTTACAGTAGATTTTGTAGACTAAAATGTTTTGAAATTTCATCAACTAAACCCAGACTAATATTGAAACAATTTAGATGTGTTAATTATGACCAAAACTAAAGATATCAAAGGCAAAAGACTAAAACTAAAACTAATCTAAAGTGCTTTTTAAACTAACACTGTTATCCACGTGGTAGTTTGATAACAAAGGCAGAGCTGTGGTGTAATTTAATAACCTCCACACACAAGTATCATCCTCATCAGTTTTACCTTGTGTAAGAAACTTTAACAACAGCCATTTGAGATCTTGCGGCTGCTGTAAAAGACCAGTGATGATGGTATTTTCTGTCATCATGAGCTCTTTAGGAGTTTGTAATAGCAGTAAGACATCTTTATCGACTCACAAAGCAGCGAGCAACATGAGAGGAGGCCTTTTATGAAAAAAGGATGGAGGAGGGGAATGGAGCCCCTTTGTGTCTGTAATAGTTTCAACAGGGCTAAAAATCAATACGGACCTCTGTCTGAGCGGCCCGCATGAAAAGAAACCATCAGTCCTTCACAAGCGCACGCCGGGCGGGCGGCCATTTTGAAGCAAATCACAGCAGAAAGCAATCGCTCAGTTCCCTCTCTCATTTTCACACCTCTATTGACACGACTGCTGACAGACACCATGAGGCAGCCGCTCTGAAGTTCACTTTTCTTTTATTCAGGGTTTAATCACCGACTTGAACAAGTTCCCATTGTGTCAGCTGGACAACAGCAAGAGGAGAGTCACTGCGAGTGAAGCTAACAGAAAAACAACCTCGTGTCAACACTTCAGATATGACAATAACGCTGAAGTGACGAACAGATTTACACTTCAGCTGCTCCAGATGGTCAAATGTTTAGACAGCAAAGAATAGGCTGCTGCTAACAAGGCATGAGTGGATTATAATGAGAAATATGGCAACAAGTGAACATCAAATATCAGCCAAAGAGCGAGGCCAAAGGTCAGAAAAAGTCAGTCAAGATATTTAGACTGTGAAAAGGTTGTTGGCTTGATCAAAATATCATTGATTATACTTCGATAAAATGATTACCACAACTATTCAGACATGAGGACCCTCCTGAAAACCAGATGTAGCATCTCAAGAGGCTAACCTCTAATAAATCAGACGACAGGTCTATGGTTCATGGATCTGTCCCTAACTTTAGTTCTTACTTTAGTCCACTTGTCTCCTCTTACCTCCCTTCCTTCACCCACACACCCAACACAGCATCGTGTGGATTTGCTGTTCATCATGAGACTGGGATCCACATTCAAGATTTCCTGCTGCTTAACAGAAGGTTTTTTCTTGCCGCCATAATGGAGGGATTCATGATTGTCTATATGGATTCATGTTGGGTGTTGGATGGATATATTTGTATATGTATATGTGTATTTTTATACTGTATGTATATATGTATCCATGCATATATGTGTATCCATAAAATGAAGAGCTTAATGCTCTATTGTAAAGTGTCTCGAGATGGAATTTGTTTGAATTGGCGTTATACAAATAAAGATTGATTGATTGATTGATGTGATCGACTGGTAATTGGTCCAGGAAATAAATGCTGTTTTCAAATGTTATGTCGAAAAGAATCCTGGAAGCCATGTTCTTATCTGTCTTATTCTTTTCCGGCGAATACGCGGCAAAAGAACGGCAAGAACACACTCCAGAATGATCCTAATGCTGTTAATTACAAAATGTATATATTATTTAGACAGAAAATGCTGATAACCACCTGTTATTCACTCAGGTATGGCTCACTGAATCTCCTCTCTCTCCCTCTCTATCTCGTTTACTCGAGGAGTTACAGCATTTTTAACCACGCATGTCTTTTTCTTTCGCCGCAGCTTCATGTTTAAACAGGGTGACTGTCTTCTATCAGTTTCCCCTCGGCATCCTTGTAAAATCCAAAATTCAACCAGACTTCAGAGTCCGATTTAAGAGGAAAAATCTCCACTGTAGTGTCTCTAACTTTAGCTCTCAAACTCAGAGGCCAAACAATGCAAACTGTGCATGCGTGCCTCTTGAGGCTGCTTAATCGAGAACAGACATAGTTCAGGCTTTTCCAGTCAAAGAGCAGCATCACCCTGCGTTAATGAGGCAGTGTGATGATCAAACATGGTATAACGGTAATTTTAATAGGACACAGTAATGATTACCGTGGGGGAAACTTTACCGCGGTTTACCATTTTACTGGTAACTTTACATCCCTAATCTACATCCGGACTCGGATCAGAATCAGAGTGTAATTGCTTTTTCCTCAATATATGATAATACAATAAGTCTTTCTGCTATTCAATTCCTTCCACAGGGTTCAGAAGCATCACAATTGTGGCTTCATTTTTTTCAAAAGGCGCCTACTGCACAACCTTAAGTGAGTGAAAACACCAGCGACTTCCAGAAGCAGTTATCTACGCTGTGACATGTAAAATCTGCAGGAATCAATGAGGAATCGTGAAAGAACTGGATTGATAAGCAGGATTGTTAATATCATTGGTGTAAATAAAATCTTATCAATCCCCATTCCTATCTTGGAGTTGAATTATTCTGTAAACAAACAAACACCAGCAAAAACACATTGGCGAAAGTAATAAAAACAACAGCCCAAAATATGCAGCTTGTACCAAAACAAAACCACCACCAGGTCAGAAAATCTCATTTAGAGACAAAAACAGAGAGTGGTGCAGCTTTCAGCGACTGACTGCAGATTGAATCAGTTTAGTGTTACTCGAGTAGGTAACAGAGAGCAAATAGGGAATCAGAAAACACCAAAATATGCTCTGAGTCAGAATGAAGCACCCACAAAGTGTGCACGTCCCTGCCTTCAGCTGTCACACTTAGATTGTGCTGCACAATGCTCCTTCATGTCTTGTGTGTGTGTCAGATTGAATAAGGAATTCACAGCATGTGCCTGTGTGCATCCAAGTGTATGTTGCATGCATGTACCCATTTGTGCGCATGACTTTTCCTTTGGCTTCATGGAGAAACAGAGAGAGAGAGAGAGCGAGTCCCATTGGGCATCTCTGCAGCCCGTTCCCACATAATGCATGAGTGCTGCTGACCAACAGTGTCTCACTACACACACACTTACACACACATGCACTCATTATCACACACATGCTCTTTGCACCACCCTGTTGTATTCGCTCGACTATTTTTCTCCCACCATGCCTGAGGTTAAAGAGCAGTGCTGTAGGGCCAGAGGGAGAGAAGATGAAGCTCTGCTCTGCAATTCATTTACACTCTCCTGCTCCTCCTCCTCCTCCTCCTCCTTCCTTTATCCTGGAGTCTGTGGTACAGTGAGGGGGAGGATGGATACTGAAGAAGTACAGGCAAAAGGGGAAGTCTTTTTGGTTCAAGGAGTCATGGAAGGGCCCAAAGAGAGACAGCAAAAAGTCTGACAGTCTGACTTAAGCAATATTTACCTTTAAGAACATTACAGCAGCGTTAAACATAAATGTCCTCTTCTTAAAGTGTTCTGTGCCTCGCTTTCTAACAGTGATATTATTGCTGGTACACTAACTGAGACACTCACCCTCCTGTGACCCTCTTAGGTAACTCCCAAAAACTTGGCAAATATGACAGCTTTGTTAAAGTTACTAAATGAAAGGTGCTTGAGAGCAGCTCTTACAGCCCTGTGTGCAGTGTGGTGCAATATGATCAGCAAATAAAGACACAGCAATGACACAGTTTTGGAAAGCACTGCAGGCATCAAATTTAAACATTCCCATTTCTCATGGCGAATGTGCACGATTGTCATAATCCTGATGAAATGTGCTTTGGTCGTGGTGCATGCGCTATTTGATAGCACTGTGTTATTACAGACTAATGGTGAGGAATGGGGAAGGGTCCCGACTGTTTTGAACAGTTCAAAACTGTCGTAGAGAATCGCTGCTCTCAGTATAGTGGGGAGGAGGCCTAATGCAGTCAGTGTTGGGCACATTACTTTGAAAAAGTAATTAGTTATAGTTACTAGTTACTTTCCCAAAAAAGTAACTGAGTTACCAACAGAATTACTCCTTCATAAATGTAATTAGTTACCAGGTAAAGTAACTGATGTATTACTTTTTTGAAAAAGCTTTTGCTGTTTGAACTGTGTGTCTGTCTCTCTGTCCTTCCTTGTTGTTACCTGCTGCAGCAGCTCTGACATCATCAGTTCTCCAAAGCCGCGCCACAGCGCCACAGTGCATGCAGGGAAATTTGCCTGATAGACTGGAATGGGAGTGAGGTGCTCTGAAGTACGTTTCAAGGGCGCCGCACTGCGCAGTGCTGCGTTGGTGAAGCACTGGCGATTTTCTGCGCGGCCGCTTCCAAACCTCGTAAATTCACTGTCGTTACAAAAACACCAGACAGGAAGACAAAGTGTGGAGTATCCGGAAGTTTCAAAATAAAACACAATGCACGGACTCTCGAACGTAAGTTTACTCAATTCTTTTTCACTATGTCAAAACCGGAGGCACGAGCATCAGGTCAGCAGTCCGTCAGAGGGTCCCAGAGGCAACACGACACCATGGACGAAGAAAAGTGAATCGTAGAGGAACAGAAATATATAACATTGTATACATGACACCAAACAAGGATACAAGGATATAGGTGGATAGAATTTGAATAAATCACAAAGCTGTGTGGTTGAGACCGGCAAAGGGACTTTAGAGAAGCAAAGTGAGTTGTTGTTTATTTCTTTTCTCAGTCTATAACATGCTTTATGAGAGTGTGACATCGCTATTCTCATGAGAGCCTGTGGCTCTCCGGGGATCAGCCCTCCCACTACAGGGCTGCGTGCCGCGGTGCTCCTCGTGGGGTTTGTCTATCAGAGCAAGATTGTAGCACTTCCTTTTGCCGTTGAATTTGGGGGTGAGGCAGGTCGGATAACAGCTGCTTGACATCGGTCAAAGTAACGTGCCACATTTCACTGTCAGTAACGGTTACAGCGTCGTAATGCATGAAAAAGTAATTAATTAGATTACCCGTTACTGGAAAAACATAACGGCGTTAGTAAACCAACCAAACGGCCTCCTCTCCATCCTATCAGAAACAATCTGCCTAAAATATTGTCCCAAAGTGAGTTTATGTCGGCGACACATAAAATCTCACATCAGAAACTGAAGCCGAGCAGCACAATTTCATTAAGTGCACGCCGCAGTCTGTGGCTTCCTTTGGGAAACAGCGTATGACAGATGGGTAAAATACAACTCTGACCGTAAGTCAGCCGCGCAGCCGCCACCAGCGCTCCTGCGGGCCCGCTGCCCTTTACATACCAGCTGCATTTACACGGAGAGGGGCGGTAAAGCATCCATTACATCTCCAAGTCAAAAACATGAAAACACAACAAATATAAAAGCTAATAATGTAGCTGAGGTCCACAGAGGGATCGCTCAGAGGCACAAAACGCTCTAAACTGTGAATATTTGAAGTGCAACCGCCGAGGGATGAGTGAACTAAACTCCTCGTAAATCCTTTACCACTTAGCATCCATAAAACATGAGCCAACCAGAGGGGAGGAGGAAGTGAGGGGAAACGGGGGGAAGTTAGTGGAGATAATGGATTACAGCCAGTCAAAACTTACTTGGCCTCTTGCAGAGATTTCTGCTGCAGTTGAGGAAAGAGGGAAACTTAACCCTCTTTCCTAACCCTACATTCAGGAATATTTTTTATGTCTTAAAAACATAACATGTCATTCTTGGACCTGTCAATTTCTTTGGATACAGAAGAAACTGCAAACAAACCAAAAGAAGCGACATTCTCTTTGTGATGGATTTCATTATTGCCATCATTATTATTTTAAATACTTTACTTAACCATGTACTAATGATTTATATATAATTTAAAATGAATCAAAAACAGTTTTTTGCCTTTGTCAAGCTCAGTATAATATCATCTTTTTAAGATATCTTTGATTGCTATTTTATTTACAAACATTTCTGCATTTTCTCATTGAATTTATCTCAAGTCTTTGTGCATTTTTATGTTGTCACAATCAACTTTCAATCAAACTTTAAATCCCACACCAAGAAAATATGTTTTTTTTTGGTTTGTTTATTTTTAGTTGTCTGTGTTCCCTCGAGCCTTGCAGAGCAGACAGACCTGCCTGATTCTGAAATCCTGCAGGTCCGTCTTGCCAGCCTCCATTGTCCAACAAATTCACTCGGCTGAATTCTTAACGGCCCAATCAGGGAAGAGAGGCGGGAGCAGCAGAATGCGGACGTGACGACAACCGGAAGTTGAGAACCGGAAGTTGAGAACGGACATGCCGATTAGCCTATTGTCCTCATGGCTACCAAGTGAAACTTGGTGAAATCTGCCCTCCTCAGAAGTTTACTTGTAGGGATTGTCTTTGACGAGGTTCATGTCACATATAAGTGTTAAATGAATCATCTGTGTGGTACAATTTAGTGTAAGACGATAGTATAAGGCTGTTAGCTGTTAGCAGCTAAATTAGCGGCTAACAACTAGCCGCTATGTATGCTACATTATAGGAGGCAACCCTGCTTGATGTGGATTGGTCTGTGATGAATGTGACAGCCAAACGATTGTCCAATCACAAGCATGTGTTTTTTTTTTTAACGTTCTGTCCCTGTCCCAAATTTAAAGGGCTCCTACCCAGATGGACTAGTGAAATATTTCTGTGGCAGATATATGGAGCTGTCCATCTGGCTTGTCAGGTTATGTTCCCTGAAGTGTTAATGGAATCAAACAATGATTTGTTTTGTTCTGTTTTAAGACTTTAAATATCCCTGAATTATTGATGACCTCTGCCAAACAGTTGAGCTGGTGGTTAAAGGGTTAAAAACTACACAAAAGAGTCTGAAGGATGTGCATCTGCAAAGATCCTTTGAAAGCATTTCAATTTCACAGTGACACTTTTTATTTGGCTCTTAATTTATGTCTTCAACATCCATTTGTTTGGAGGTGGAAAATCCTTTTCTTTATGCAGAAGTGAAGTGAGGGCAACTATTATCTATAACTATGTTACCGCTAAACAGTCTGTCTAACGTTGATTTTTGTTACTACACAGACATATTCAGGCTTTAATCTAACTTTTACGTTGATCCTTTACACTTTTATTATGGTGAGAACAGTAATAGCTCCTAAGAAAAAAGAATTTATTTTGGGTGGAAACATAATTTTTGCCTCTTTTTACAGTAAAATTTAAATTTGTGCTTAAAGTGGGAAAAATAGTTTGTGTAACTTATGAACTGAGTTTATATTGGTAGTAAAGTGAGCATCACATCCTTCCTGGGTTTGAAAAACAACCTGCAACTGCCAATATTTACAAGCAACTTTAACCCTTTCATGCATGAATTATTAAATCCAAATGAATACTTTTTTTAATTTTTGTTTTTACTTTCAAACAAGATAAAAATTATGGTCATTTTTATATTTTAGGGCAGTTATGCATCTGTCTATTTCAGTGGGCACCGTGCAGTAACGGCGTAGTTAAACAAAGATCCACAAACATGTCTTTATCAAACATTTATTAAGAATAAATGAAAGAAAAAGTAAAATCTAAAGTGTATGTTTTGTTGCTGTTTAATCAAATCATTCACTTTTGAATTATATTATTAATTATATTATTGAATAATAACCAATATGCCGTTTGTTGGTTACTTTGAATTTATGATGCAATATCTCCATATGGTTAAAATGTGCAACGAAAATATTTCTCAAAGGATAAGTTCAGTTTCTACAGCTTTCACATTGTTTTTAGAATGAAGTAGAACAATAAACTCACCCAGAAGGCTTTCCTGATCCAAACAGTGCTTCAGGAGATATTTAGATCCAAAATTGAGCGGCGGACATCCGTATAATGGTAGCACACGTGACATGTTGCGCTGCCCCTAAAACTGCATTAATCATCCAAAAACTCATTAGTTTCACCAATATTTCATCATGGTCACCCATGTTTTTGTGACAGTGCTGACCTCTGAACTGAAGACTTTGTTCACGTTTGCCTCAGCGCATGCGCAGTACGGCTCATTGTTTCAGGGGAAGACCGCCGGCTACACAACGACTTTCTTCTTCCAGTTTTGTGCAAAATGGACGAATATCTATCGGATGAAGATGTTGTGGACGAGAACTTTGAATATGATGGGTGTCCTTACAGTTTTGAGCCAGAGTTTACAGATGAGGAGCTCATCGAAAGGAGGACACAGAGGCAGCGCTCCAGAGAGTACTGCGCAGGCGCGGAGGCAAACATTCTTCTTCTGCAGTTCAGAGGTCAGCACAGCCACAAAGACATGTCTGGAGCGACACAGACTGTAATGGAGGAGTAGCGTGAGCGGACCATGATGAAATATTGGTGAAACTAATGAGTTTTTGGACGATTAATGCAGTTTTAGGATCGGTGCTATACATGCCCCGTGTGCTACCATTATTGGGTTGTCCGTCGCTCGATTTTGGATCTAAATATCTCCTGAAGCACTGTTTGGATCAGGAAAGCCTTCTGGGTGAGTATATTGTTCTACTTCATTCTATAAACAATGTGAAAGCTGTAGAAACCTAACTTATCCTTTAAAACTTAGGACAGGGGTTTTGGACTTAACCACCTGTTGGACACGGTGCTGCAGCCTAAAGGGTTTACATTTATCCCAAAATCTGTCTACTGTAGTGGACACATACAAGAAAGGGTTAAAAAACATAAGACCAAAGTCACTTGTAGTGAGCCAACCTGGAAACTATGATTCGCAGTCATGGTAGGAGAGACGACACTAATAGACAACTCTAAGGTGGAGAGAAAGACCGTCTGAGTGCTGACAGGATGATGCAGCAGCAGCACTAAATAACATTACAGCCCTGTATCATATGTGGCCGTGAGCAGCTTTTACAGAACATACTCTGACACGTGTGTGTAATGACATTGAAAGTGTCCGGCTTCTATTAAACGCTTTAGTCTAAAGGGCCGGTGTCACTGTCACGCCTAACTGAGACTCTTGAAAAGAACATCGCCACCGTCAAACTTATTAGTAACAGCCGAGCTTTTCTCACTATGACAAACCAAATTATCTGCTGTGAGAAAAGGGCCTGCAGTCACAGGTTCTGCTTTTTATTACATAGCACGGCCAAAAAGTGGCTGAAACTAAATCACAGGACTGCTCAGGGGAGTGAGACCAAACCTGAGCTGCTCCGGATCAAGATTGGTCGAGCTGATGTGAAATCACGACTCTGAGGAGGAAACACCAGCAGGAACCGCAGAGTAAGGCATGCAGCAGGGATAAAACAAATAAAAGAAAATATCAGGCAGCTGCTCTGGTCCCCTCAGTGTTAAACTCTGCATCTCGTGTTCCTCTAAAGGAGACAGAAAATCCATAATCAATATCAGGAACCTCACTGATACACCTTTGTTTGTTAGATCAGTGTCCGTAAAACAAACATCTTTTACAGTCCTGCAAAATAAGCTTTAAAGGAGACATATCATGCTGATGCATGATTTAATACTTACATATAATATAATAAATTTGAAAACAAGACCTTACACCCCCTTAATTTTCAAAAAATGAGATATTGTATTTTTTCTGATATCCTAGAACCAGATTTGATGCCTCTGAAAATAGGTCATTGCCAGATGACCGCGAGATTTAAATCGTCGTGACAACACGAGGTACATTTCTTTTATTGGAGTAATCTGATAAAACACTTCCTCCTCTGTGATGTCCGTTAGCCACAAAATTGTCACCGAGGAACACACCCACCAGCAGGGGTATATAGGTCCCTAGCTCACACTCACTCATTACCAGCTCTGGCCTGTAGGGGGACTCAATACGCGGTCGCTGCTTTGAGCCTGCCGGAAAATACAGTAGAAGAAGAAGGACAGGCTGGCTCTACCCCCGATAGAACTGACCAATCAGAGCACAAAGGGCTGTGATGTTGTGAGGTAACTTTAGGTCATCCTGGAAACCGAGTGTCAATGAGACCTTGTTAATGGCCTAAAATGAGGATTTTGAGAATGCTATTGTGGGGCAATGAAGGAACTAAATGACTTGTACTGAGGGCAGAAATGCTTTACAGGCATCCTAGTCAGGCATAGTGAAAAGGAGAAACAAGCATGATATGTCCCCTTTAATATTATTCTGTTTTTGCTCTATACAAAGGTTGTAAATTTAACAGAAACTCACTCAGTTACTGGAAATGTTTTCATAGCAGCACTACTCGATTTTAATTTACAGCATTATAACTGTATTTTCTATAAAAAATTTACTACTGTCTTTTATATTTAAGGTGTCATTACTTTGCTTCAATTTACAGTATATATATAATTACTGTATTTTGAAAAACAGCAACCTCACCGTATTTTCATTGACATATGACTACTTTTTTACTGACTTTTTCAAGGCTCTTTACAGTAAGTTTGCTGTATTTTACTACTCTATATTTAACTATTTTTCAAATCATTGTTAAGCAAGATATCACCGTGTAAATATGAAAAATAAATACCTCATTTTTTGTCCAATAAAACAAATGTAACATTTGTTTCTTTACCTTGTATCTTTTATTCCCTATTTTCTCTTTCACTGTAATTTATTGTTTTTAATCTTAGTTTATTTCTATTTTTATATATGCATTTCTGATATTTGGTTCATTGTATTCCATTATTGTTTTTATTATCATTACCATTTTTATTATTATTAAGTGTACGCAAGATTATATTGTACCCTGTACAGCACTTTGGTGAACCAAGGTTGTTTTTTTGGTCAGTTTTCCTTGGTAAAATGGATTTTTCTCTTATTGCCCTTTTCCTGTAATATATTATATGGATATTTTACAGTAGGTATCTGTGGATTTTATGGTAAAAAGCTCTTAATTTTACAGAAATCAGTCATTTACAGTAAATTTCTGCATAGATTTTGTAGGCTGGACAGTAGGCTAATATGGTAAAATACTGTTATGTTTACAAATATCAGTTACAGTGTGTCTGACAAAATAAATCAAAATATTCCAATTTAAATCACTTGTGCATGTCTCCATCTTAGTGCAACACACGTATTTTTCCCGTGTTTATTGTCTTGACTTGATTGGATATTGATGCAAAGTTTACGTAAAATATCCTAAAAATTCTGAAGACATTATGCTAAGCAAAGCATTAAAAGGAGATCCCATAGCTTTGACCTTTAGCCACAGAAATGAAGAAGAATATCCACTATAGATGCTTTAATAAACTTTTAATTTGACCAGCCACCATCTCTGATGAAGGCTGAAGGGCTTATTCTTTATTTTGCTAAAATATTAGTTTCAGCTGTCACTTAAAAACATGCCAACAAAGTTAGCTGTGGGATATTTTTAAAGACACAACATTACAGCAGAGGAGGATTTGACTGACAGATGGCTGCCAAATATTGACAAAGTGTGAAAAGCAGGCTGTTATGAGCGTCGCCGAGAGCCGACGTCCCACAGAAGCTTCACACTGATTCACAAAACTATTAATATTAAAATACTGAATACACATAAGGGCTAAAACATCATCCATCCAGCCATTATATCTCCACTTTAAATTCCTCTAGGAGTCACGAGGGCTGGAGCCGATCCAAGCCGAGATCTGGAGAGGCAGAGTACACCCTGCACCAGTTGCCAATGTAAATTTCATCTGGATCTGATCTAGACTGACATCATAAATATAAAGAGATGTTCCCAAAACTTTTTGTGCTCATTCAGAATAACAACCTCCATGTATGTGCTCAGTCTGGTCTAGATCTTGGCTCTATTCTGGATCTGGTGATTCAGAATTGTATATTTTACAGTAGTTGTGGCAAAAGCCATGTTTCCACCAAATGTACTAACTGGTATGGATCGGCAAGGTTTGGCTCAGGCTGGATTGGTAAAGCCTGATCCCGTTTGCGTTTCTACAGCCAACCGAACGCTAGTTGGTAAGCAGCGTATAAGCCAGATGCCGATAGCATGACGTCATAGCAACTAGGAAGAAAACGCAACTTAGTAAACAAAGAGCAACGATGGAAGACATCCAGCAATTCTTCTTTTTTTGTGATCAGCATGTGGCTGTTTGCTACAAGGTGCAACCAAGCTTTGTTTCAGAGCAGGCTGTGAGCCGCGAGAGTTATCTTCACGAAGACGAGCGGAGATTCAAACATGGCGGGGTTATGTGTTGTTCCACTGTTGTACAGGAAGTGACGTCTCCTTCGACCAATCAATGGACTGCAGTGTTTCTAGCTCCACCTCCTGGGGTCCAATCGATATGCGTGGCACCCCAACAGAAGGGCCCCAAAAAGAAGAACGGTATGGTTTGCTTATAAGGGGTCCTGTCCTGGTTTTAGGCGGTGGAAACGCCTCAAAAAGCGAGCCATACCAAGACGAACCGAACTGAACCCTCTGGTGGAAATGGGACTAAGGTCTCTGTTGAACTAAGCTTTTTGGTGGAGCTCTATGCTCTGAGTGCTTTTCTAGTTCTTAATAGAATAAATCATACATGAAAGGGGTGTCCTCAATTTTTTTTTTTTTTACTTTTGTTTGCATTAAAGTGTGTTCAGGTTCCTCTGGTTGTCCTCAGACTGATTCATTCGTCTGTAATAATCTCAGATAATGACTGTGTTTTAGCCTACTTATGAAAATGATGATCATTAGCACCTGTTTGGAATAATTGGATAATCACACACCTGAATGTGATCCTGCAAAATCCCGACTGAGTGCATCAATACAAACTGAGGCTGGTTTTCAAAAATGCTGCTGCTCGGGTCCTGACCAGAACCAGGAAGTACGAGCACATTAGTCCTGTGCTCAGGTCCCTACACTGGCTTAGGTAAACTTTAAAGCAGCTCTGCTTGTGTTCAAATCTCTACATGGCCTAGCACCATGTAGTATATCTAAACATGGGGATTCAGGGTTCCAGTTTTATGCAGCTAAAACCTGGAAGTCTTTCTGAGGATGTGAGACAGGCCTCTACCCTGACAATGTTCAAATCTAGGCTTTAAACAACTCTATTTAACTGTGCATATGACTGAAAGCATCTTATCTGCACTCTTCTCTGTAAAAATGCTATGAGGAGAATCTATTTCCAGCGACAAAGACTCTGCTACCAATGAGCACGCGAGGCGACTGTCGTAAAGACTTGACCCAAGCCAAAGCGTGTGTTTATTTTGATGCTAATGAATGCAGCTCGGACCTTCCTCAGAACTCTGCATTGCTTTACAACTTCTTTTTTCAACAACTTACAGGATGCAAAGTGACGAGGTAATGTATCTCTTTCTAGTTACGTAGCGGTAGTTTTTGATGTGTGACAACAAGCAATTTTTGGAAAACTTAGTATCGTATCGGCTATATATTGCTACTTACATCCCAGTGCTCTAAGATGTGTCTTGTTCCCAAAGTTGAGTATCCAGGCCAGTCCAGCCCTGTCTGACCCGACCGAGAAGCTAAGGAATAGCATTTATAGATAACCTATTTTGATGCTATAAAACTCATCTTAAAGTGTGTATTTCGATCAGGCATATATCTAAAAGTGAGACTTTTTTGTAATTACTTAGAAACTCCTCATAGCATCTTTAAAGTTCACTTTAAAATTAGTATTGTTTTTATTTTGTATTGTGATTTTAATGCATTTTTCTTGTTCTGTAAAACACTTTGAATTGCCTTGTGTGTGAACTGTGCTCTTCAAATAAACCTGCCTTGTCTTTTCTTGTTCAGTAATAAGCTGTTATAAAGCACTGAAGTTAAGATGAGTGAGAGCTGCCTCTTCTCCATAAAGAGCTGCTGTTTTTGTCCTCTTTGTGTCCGTCCCTTTAACTCCTGTCTCATGAGCCAGCTCTTTTACCCCTGCACCCTCTCTCCCCCTGTGGTGGCGCTGGCCGTCATTTCTAACAGTGATAATTATATCATACTCGGTGATTAATTTCCAATGAGGCCTGAGTTTGAATCATTGAGAAAAGGTCATTTATTTTGGGATGTTGCCATTTAAACTGCAGCTAATCTCTCTCTGATGGATAATTCTCTGCACCAAAGACCATCGCTTCTTGTTTTAATCTTGGGAATGAAGTTTTTATCCAACACTTGCACCCTCGGGGGATCTATGTTTATCCTTATTTATATATTTCATTACATCTCGAGGCAGGACGCTCCATATTTACCGCCTCCCTCCCCTCCAAACATGTCCCTACTGCCTCGTTTTTCTTCACAAGTCTCTCCGAACATGTTTTTTGCTTTACAATTCGACACTTTATCAACCCAAATGGGTCACAGGAAGCTGCACGCACACTCACGCGCAGGCAGACACACATTAACGTGGACATGTGGGCACATCAGGGAGAAAACCAATAATCTGCAGCAGCCCCCCAGACGACCGGGGCTGCCGCTGCTTCATATCTGTACGCTGTGATTTACAGCAGCTGCTGGACGCCGCGCTGCTCCACAGGTGACTTGGCCGATGCAGACGTGTTCCTGGAATACAGACATCAGCGGTGACAGCAAGCAGCTGCTGCACACTCTGCTGCACATGGATCCCTCCAAAGGCACAGCAAATACATATAAATAAATCCTTTAATCCAACACACGTGAAATCTAAACAAAAGGCTGTGCGGGGTTGACTCCAACGTTCACTCTGCGACTTCACACGGCAGAAGATGAGTCGATAAAGGACGGGTTCAAACCAATTCAAAGATTAAAAAAAGGAAATTTTCTGAAAAAGCCTGTGTGAGGAAAATGTGTGAATACAAACATCAGTGGCCCCGTTTACATGGGTCAAAAAATCCTATTTGCGATCAGATAGAAAGGTCAATCACATTAGAAATATCTCATATAAACACCTTAGCCAATCTGATTCATCTGGTTGTATTTCGGATCAGATTGTAAGAGGTAGTCTACACCAATTGATAATCCGCTCCATGCTTCATGTAAACAGCTGAGTGAAGCGGATTGGGTTGATACAGAGGATTGTTTGGTCTGTGCAGGTGCTCCGTAGTACGTAAGAGGCACGTAGTAACGTACGCAGAGCGTGCCCAAACAAACATGGTGAACAAAGAGAAGAACTGGACGGTGGAGGAAACAAACTTTCTAATAGAAACCCCAACAAAACACGACGTGGATCCATCTTTCTAGAGGTAAACAGGAAGCAGGAAGTGCACCTCTTCTTATCTTACACATTTGCAGATAGTGGCAGAGTGACCTTCTGCGCATGTAAAAAAAAACAATACAATCAGATTCAGCGAATTGAACGTGGATCTCTTTACTCAAAGTTCATGTATACAGATCGAATCAGATTCTCTTAATCCGATCGATTCCAATCAGATTGAGGAAAAGTACCCATGTAAACGAGGCCAATGATTTCTCAATTAATTGATTTTGCACGGTACGAAAAGCAGGAGCATATCACTCCCATCCTAGACTCTCCATTGGCTACCTGCTCATTTTTTAAATCATTTAAAGTTTTTTTTTTTGGTTTATTATTAAATCTTACACCTTGATCTTTTAAAAGAGATCTTTCAGTTCTGTAAGCAGTTTCTTCTTGGCATTCCTAAGGTCAGGGTAAAACTAAAAGGTGACTAAGTCTTTTCCTGTAGCGGCCCCCAAACTGTGGAACAACCCACCTCTTACCTGCTTTTAATTCTTGTCTTAACATTTACTTTAACTTGTTTCGACCTCTTTTGTAAATGAGTCATGAGGTTTCTAAATTCATGTGTTCTTATTTGAAAGAAAAATTGGGTCCATGTCCTTTTGTCCGCATCACTGCTGAAACATAACTGGGGGTTTGAGACTTTTGAGGGGGAACAAAACATGAACGAATTAAACCAGACAAAGACCCATCCTCTGAGTCACAGGCAGACATGGTAAACATATTTTTAGATCAACAGTGACTAATTCTTCCCCAGAATATCATTATGTTCATTTCTGTCGCAAGTAAAATAGGCTTGGAAGCCAGTGGAAAACAAGACTCTTTACAGATACAGAGACTGGAAAAAAAGTTAAACCAAACAATATGGCCGCCTCTTCATCAAAGAATTTGGCTTTGGCATCTTGTTGGTAATCCACAAAAACATTCAGATGTGGTCATTTAAAACCAAAACCTGATGAAGCTAAAGCTAAATCCAGAGTCATTGGCAGATACTAAAGTTGGTACTAAACATTTGGACATTTATTGTATTATTTAGATGAAAACCACATCTGACAGTAAAGTTCCTTAATGATGAATCTTTGTGACTTGTTTGCTTAACTTTTACATCCATCGCCAACAGCAAGTTGACCTTTTAGTGTCAAACTAAGAAGAATAACTCCAAACTTGACATTTCAATTTGTCAAACAGCTTTCTACACATTTGTAAATGTTAATAAGCAAATGTTAGCTAATGTCATGACCTAATATGGCACTGACATCACAGATTACTTCTTTCATATGGGCCTGTAGAATGATAGCAAAGGGCACTAAATAACTATTTAAAGGGACTGTGAGGAGTTTCTAAGTAATTACAAAAAAGTCTTACTTTTAGATATATGCCTAAATCTAAATACACACTTTAAGATGAGTTTTATAGCATCAAAATAGGTTATCTATAAATGCTATTCCTTAGCCTTCCGGTCGGGTCGGGCAAAGCTGGACTGGCCTGGATACTCAACTTCGGGATCAAGACAATTAAAACTAGAGCAGATTTATATTATTCAGACACGTCTTAGAGCACCGGGCTGTAAGTAGCCATATATATCCGGCCACAAAACTACGATCGGCCTACTAAGTTTTCCCAAATTTGCTTGTTGTCACACATCAAAAACTACCGCTACGTAACTAGAAAGAGATACATTACCTCGTCGCTTTGCATCCTGTAAGTTGTTGAAAAAAGAAGTTGTAAAGCAATGCAGAGTTCTGAGGAAGGTCCGAGCTGCATAACAACAAACAAACACACGCTTTGGATTGCAGAAGTCTTTTGGTGCGTTCCAGTTATAGTCAGAAGTAGGAATTTTGAGTTCCAAGTAGGAAACTGCAACTGGAACGTCCCCCAAAGTCTGAATTTCCTACTGGGAACTCGGTGAAACCTCGCCACCCCCGAGTTGACAATCAAAGATGGATGCCCCCAGTGTGAACAGTTATTTAGCTCCTGTAATAATCCATTTATTTGCACTTCTGACTGGGGTGTGTCGCTCTAGATCAGCTGTATACATAGTATTGTTAGACTTATATTTACAAAAATGCTGCCATAGTGATAATCACATTCTTCATGTGATATTTGTGAACAACAACGCAGGGCGTGCTAACAACAGCTAACAATAGCCTGGTAGATCGGCATGTTTTCCGACTTTGTAACTGGAACGCTGATAAGTCGGAGATGATGTCACTCCCAGTTCCGCGGTTACTGGAACGCAGCTTTACGACAGTCGCCGCTCGGGCTCATGGGTAGCAGAGTATTTAACGTTGCCAGTAATAGATTCTCCTCACAGTCCCTTTAATTAAAGTTTTTGTGCATTTGGGACCCAAATCCACTTTTACACATCCCCAAATGTGTGAAATATGACACAATCATATAACACAGTTTGAGGCTGAAGGATGAGTCCTTTTTTCTTTGCTGCCTTTTTATCTAGCTCAAACCTTGAAAATGAAACAACAAAAAAGAAAAAAGGACATAATACATAGGTACACGAAAGAACTGTACTTGTGTGTGCATGCACATGTATGTCAACACAACAACCAGTTTGAGAAGAAACACAATGAAGCACAAAGCTGATCTAGTCCTCCCCCTTCCTTACAATTCAGATCCAATACTGAATTAAAGTTACAACTCAATATCAGTTGAAAACATTTAATACATGGGTGATAGCTCCATTTTACAAACTACAGTAAATCTTCATAAAGAAATAAATCTCTGCAAGCACAACCCCATTCTTCATACAAACTTTGTAGAGAATGAACAAAACACACTAAAAATATGTAATCAATTCAGAAAATATAAATGTATACTATCTATATATACATATACTGTCATCCATATATGTCTACATATTTCATATACAGTATATACATAAACATACTATTTAAATGCCCACTACAGTATTCATAATTATCCATCTAATACTTCTTTACAGTAAACTTCTCCAAAGTATATTCTAATCTACACTTTTTTTTTTTAATATAATTATTTGTATATGTCAATAATAATCAGTGTTTGTATACATACTTACATGCAAAAAAAATATTTTGGTATTAACCCATGTTGTTCTTAAATAACTTGTATGAATCTAATAATACTTGTCTTCGGTGTAATTTCAATATTTTATGATATTGCACATTTTTAAAGTGACACACAGGCTGTTCAAGAGTTCACAAACAGAAGTGCCCTGTCTGTGAACTAACTCCAGCATGCAGTCTTAATTGTCCATCCATCCATCCATCCATCCATATAAGAATCTAGATAACAGAGAGTATCAGAGAACATAGGGACATAATTCTGTTGTTTTTAGCAGCAGCAGTGGTGTGTAGATACAAACAGCTTCACTGTACCTCCTCTCAAACACAGTAACACAGGGCAGGTGCAGAAATGTCACCCTGCATGCTGACAGTGGGAACAATGAGAGCGGAGCTGACCGCGGCGCTCATGGTGTCATGATCGGGGAGCACAAACACAGCCGGGTACAACAACAACACCAGGTGCTCTGTGAGAGTGTTAGCATGACCAGCTCGCTGTGTCAGTGTATGAGCATGTGCAGCGGGGCAGCAGAGACTCAGATACTGTGATTTTTGTTTTAGGGCTGTCAAACAACAACACTGTCAGATTGAGCATCCACTGATGCATCAAACCGTTATTTTACACTGTGACTGCAATTTTTACGATTCTGACTTTCACATTTTAAAAATGAATGATACACCACCAAGGTCTAAAGTTGGCATGTCTCCCAGTTAGGAATTGGCGATTTGGCAAAAATATCATATCACGATTTTTTAAAAATAAAATCACGATCACGATTTTATCACGATTCTTTTTTACGTTGATTTTTCTAGATTAATTTAGATTAATGTTTGACCGTTATTTCCCTATGTTTAACATATAAAACATGTAAAACCCTAAAAGAAAAAAAAGGACAATTAAAGCCAAAGAAACTTTCTGAACAGGTTTTAATTTAAATAGTGCCATTTTTATAAAAATGTGCAATAAATGTAAACATAAAAGGTAATGAACAACAATATCAACATTATCTCTTAATGTGCAACAATTTAGAACAAATGTTATCTAACTGCAATGTCTATAATCTGAGTGAATAATACAGCTGTTTTAGAACAGATTTTTGTTCAGACATCTTCAAGCTTTTATCTCCTTTTCTCTTTGCACCATGGCTTCATGCTACATAACCAAACAGGAGATACTACCGTGCACTGTGCGTAATGTGCTACGATTGGCTAGTCAGGTGCGCGTCAAAGACTCTGCGCCCACACAGACGATCTGACGATCTTTCTGCTTTATGAGATCATCCCCACGTTATAATCCTTAACGATTTAATATCGTCATATCGCACACCCCTACTCCCAGTGCATGGCTTTCTTTGAATTTATATTCAGCAGACACAAATATGAGGAAGACAGGTCCATGATTGGTTCATGGATCTGTCACTAACTTTAGTTCTTACTTTAGTCCACTTGTCTCCACCCACCTCCCTTCTGTTGCCCTCACACCCAACACAGCTTAGTGTGGATGTTCATCATGAGACTGGGATCCACAATCAAGATGTAGTACTGTTACACAGAATTTTTTTCTTACTGCCATGATGGATTCATGTTGGATGTATTTATATGTGTGTACTTTATACATGTATGCATATACTGTGTATAAAGCAAGAACTAGTTGTCTGCAGCCCCTTAACCATTGGTAAACATGTTAAATTATACATGCATATGAAAAACAAACATACAAAAAACCAGTAATAATGACGTAACAAAGTTAACAAAAACAAAAAATCCATATCCAGACGCATAGCCACATAAAAACAACAACCTTTAAGAACATACTTTTACTCAGCTGTTTTAGAGGTTGTTTATTACTATAGACCACAACTCAATTATGGAGTCTTTTACTCCTTGAATGCCTGCAGTTAAAATCTCTAAATAAGCTTTGTCTGAGTACAAAAGGAGCAAAACTTTAACAGACAGACAGACAGTGAGGAGGTTTCCAGTGATTAACTTCTTTGCCGCCATATGTCCAGCCAATGATGCCTGTTTTTTGCAAACCATAACACCAGCCAGCGGGAGGTTATTTAATATCAGAGCTGCTGGTGAACAAGGCAGTGCCAAGCACAATACGTGGAGAGGTTAGATGTAACCGACCTTTTCCAAAACATATAAAAGAGCAGCAAGAACACAGAAGGTCAGTAACGATTTTCATGTTATGCAGTTTTCTGGGTGTTAAATACATTATGGTGGATTCTTATTCCCATCTACCAACACCTGTTGTTTTTATCTTATATTCTGATAAGCCTGATTAGTTGACTTAACAAACAGGTAACCTGCATTAACTAGGTACAAGATACATTTGCATACTATAAAGTAGGGGTATGAGAAAAAATCAATTCACTTAAAGAGACTGTGAGGAGTTTTTAAGTAATTACAAAAAAGTGTCATTTTAGATATATGCCTGATTGAAATACACACTTTAAGATGAGTTTTATAGCATCAAAATAGGTTATCTATAAATGCTATTCCTTAGCCTTCCGGTCAGGTCGAACAAGGCTGGACTGGCCTGGATACTCAACTTCAGGAACAAAAAAATTCCAACTAGAGCAAATTTATATTATTTTATTATTTACATTACACGTCTTAGAGCACCGGGCTGGAAGTAGCGAAATATAGCCGGCTACAGCTACGATAATAAGTTTTCCAAAAAAATTGCTCGTTGTCACACATCAAAAGCTACCGCTACATAACTAGAAAGAGATACATTACCTCGTTGCTTTGCATCCTGTAAGTTGTTGAAAAAAGAAGCTGTAAAGCAATGCAGAGTTCTGAGGAAGGTCAGAGCTGCATAACAACAAACAAACACACGCTTTGGATTGCAGAAGTCTTTTGGTGCGTTCCAGTTGTAGTCAGAAGTAGGAATTTCCAAGTTCCAAGTAGGAAACTTAACTGGAACGTCCCCCGAAGTCTGAATTTCCTACTGGGAACTCGGTGAAACCTCACCACCCCCGAGTTGACAATCGAAGATGGATGCCCCCAGTGTGAACAGTTATTTAGCTCCTGTAATAATCAATTTATTTGCACTTCTGACTGGGGTGTGTCGCTCTAGATCAGCTGTATACATAGTATTGTTAGACTTATATTTACAAAAATGCTGCCATAGTGATAATCATATTCTTCATGAGATATTTGTGAACAACAACGCAGGGCGTGCTAACAACAGCTGACAATAGCCTGGTAGATCGGCATGTTTTTTTTCTGACTTCAACTGGAACGCCGATAAGTCAGAGATGATGTCGCTCCCATTTCCGAGGTTACTGGAACGCAGCATTACGACAGTCGCCGCGCGTGCTCATGGGTAGCAGAGTCTTTATTTCGCTGATAATAGATTCTCCTCATAGCACCTTTAAGAATTGGGATTTTTTGTTTGATGATTTTTAAATCGATTTTTTTTGTACAAAAATAGATTTTTTCTTAATTTAAATGCTTCATTTTAGTCTGTGTTAATAAGCCTATTTTAAATGCAATCCAGTCTTTTGAAGAGAGAGAGTATAAACAGCTGGTTAAAATATATTGCTGAATAAATCCTAAAAACAGACTCACATGTGATGTGTATTTTTCCTGATATAGTCTGTAGGCATCATCATTGTTATCTTTTTCGCTGGTGTTAAAACAGCTAACTAAAGATTGCAAAAATCTGCAATATTGTAGATTCGCAATTTAAATTAAAAAAAAAAATGTAAAAAATCGAATCAGTAGAAAAGAGTATCGTCCCAGCTCTACTATATAGACATGTAATGTAATTTGCTGCAGCCTCTTTGTTATTGTTATTTATTTATCTTGTATTTTTTCTCTTCTCTCTCGTTCTGCTTTCTCCCTTCTCTTTTCTCTTTTCTTTACTATTCCTTTTGTCTATCTTAATTTTTTTTTTCTGGGGGGAGGGGTAAACACATAAGCACAAAGGAAAATTGTATGACCTAACAGCACGGAGACTGTAACAGGAAGATTTTCTGTTGTGAAATAATAACACACAACAAAATAAAACAATAAATTTTAAAAAGTGTGAGATTATTGATTAACACAACCTAATGTGTTGTCTGGGAGGTTCTCAGTCATCCATGTAACAGGTACCCAGTAATGATCAAAGTGGCAACTGGACCAGGATCAGATTCTTAAAGACGTTTGCCAGTCTTTTGGAGAATAGGGGAAAGGTTTAGTTGCAACTTTGATCATCGTTGGGCAACCTAATGTGCTCTTTCTGACCTCAGCTCTGCTTTTTCTGGGGAGTTTTTTAGTTTAGATAGTCATATAGCACTTTGTAAGCTGTTCTGTTTCATATATAAGGTAGAAAAAAATCTTATTAAAAGCTCCTGTGCTGTCGTAGCATCCAAGCATGGGGGATGGGGACGCTGCTAGCATGTTAGCTAATGGTTTCTGACTCACTGGACGGTCAGAAAGCACAGCCTGGGCCTCAGGGAAGAGCTGCACCACGGGGCCTCCACCTGCTCAGCTCAGTCAGGTGGCTGCTGGTCTGCTGTCAGCCCTGAGGCCCAGCTCGGAGCTGCGCCCGGGGGCCCTGCCAAGCTCCCTGCCCCCCCTCTCAGAGGAATATAATGGCTAATGGGATCTGTGTGAGGTCAGAGGAGAGCACACATGAGCAGGCACACATGTGCTCGCTGAAACATCATGAGCGAAGGAGCACGCTGGCTGAGGAAACACACTGCTTCACTGATCTTTGAGACGGCGGATCCTCCCACACTTACACGCAGGCAGGAAGACAAACACACACACCAACACGCATGCACGGAGCGGGGAGATTCTGGCTCTGAGGACAGCAGTTCTTTTTGGGCTGATGCTGTCAGATCGGCTCATCCTCAGAGGTGATCACTGCGAGCACACACACATAAATTCTGTAAACAGTGATAGAATCAGATCACAGCAAACAAACACATTAATATTTAGGAGATGCAGCGTGAGAGCATGTGTTAATGCGGGCTGACGGGGGCTTCCACATCACAGCTCTGATAAAAAAAAGAGCATCCAAGGAGTTAAAGGGTTAAGGGCACAGAGAGGGCAGGACACAGAGTGATCTCTCTGCAGCCACAACACGCCACAACCCAGACACACTTGTTACATCTCTGTGTCGCTGCAGCCCTGGACCCCTCCTCCCTTTGTGATTCAACCGCCGGCCACAGTCTCTGAGTTTGGATTGCGTCACACTTTTATTCACTTCATTCATTCTTCCTCCCTTTAAGCCACTGAAGAGGCTCCTTTATTTTGGATTCAGTGATGCCCTTGTCTCAAACAGTAAAAACAGACGAGGTTTGTGGGGATGAATTCATTTCCTCTTTGCTTGTAGCAGGTGTCTTTTAGACGATGCCCTTCCAATCAACCTGTCTATCTTTTCTACAAAACAACAATTTAATAAAAGAGATAAGTGAACTTTTGATGAATCATGAAAGGTGTTTTTTAAAAGGGTTGAATTAGGTACAGCTTATTAATCAGAACTGTTTCAAGGGCACAAACCTCCTGTCACAAACTGCGCTGTCTCACAATGTTGGCAAATATTTTAAAAGCCACTTAGATCTGAATCCAAGCTTGGATCATCAACAAAATATAAACAATTCTTCGTTGAGCCATGACCAACATTCACTGAAAATGTCATGCAAATCAATTGACAACCTAGTAAGTTACTGGCAAAAATGTTGACAACTGCAGCATTCTGCAATACTACAAAAATCCCTTTAAAACCAGCCTGGATCTGCATCCAAGTTTCAAATCTTGTAAGCATTTGACATTAATACAATGTACCAACTCACCAAGATTATGTATTATTGTGATGATGAGCTAACACCGATGTCTATGAGCTTGGGGATTATTTTGTTTATTGATTTTTTTATTTAAATTTGTATTTTTTTTAATCTATTGTATTATTATTTTTTATAATACAACTCCTTCATTTACGTGCTATATCGACATGTATCATACATACAACTTGTCTGTAGCTGATGAACACCTGTGCACTATGTCTTAAAAAGTAAATAAAAAGATTTTGATTAAAAAAAGATTTGTTAACATTGTAAGATGATGCAATTTTTATATTTTTGTAAACAACTGAAAAAGTCCCTGACAGATTTAGGTGAATTTTTAAAGAATTTTTGCATTGTCCATCGATGAAGTGTAATGATTTTGGTGGTGACCTGAATTCAGATGTGGATCCAAGAGTTTCGTTGAGGATATGTAAGCACCGTGAGACGGTAGTTTACCACATTTTTGTTAATAATTTAAAAATTAAATTACAAATGTTGATAAAATTTTCAAGCAATGTTGGTCAATGTTGGAAGGATGAAGAACTGATTTGATTTTGGATTAGGAACGAAGAGTGTTTTAAAGATTTGTTGACATCTTGAAATGGGGCATTTTTCTGCATATTTGCTAATAACTCTAAATGTTCTGAATGGATGCTATGTCTTTTTCAGGGAATGCTGTCATAGCTAAGAGAGGAAGTAGTCAGCTCTTGGTAATGAAACTGAATCAGAAGCAGATCCTGGAATTCTTTGACTTTCCACAGAAGGGCAGTTTTTTTTTTTTTTATGGTCACAACCAAAATGTAATCACTGCTTCCTTGGGCCATGACTAACATTTCCTAAAACTGTCATGAAAGTCCTTGTAGAACTTAGAGAGGAAATGCCAAAAATGTGGGAAGCTGCCCTATCTTTTAATGTTGACAAATCTTTAAAAAATTCTGGATTTGGATCATCACAAAAATGGAATCACATCTGCCTTATGTCACGAGCAACATGCCCTGAAAATGTCATGAAAACCCATCAAGCTCTTAACCCTTTAAGGTCCCAGACCGTATATTAGATCCAGAAAATTCTAATTTTTTGGAGCTGAAATGTTTGTTTCACTTTCTGCTAAAATCCATATAAATCAAAATGCCCATAAAATTCAACATATAGATTTTTCATATCTCATTTGATACATTAGGTGTATTTGGCAACTGATAATCCATTTGAGGACATTTTATATAAATTATCAAATTGTATTTAGATGGGTTTTTTTTAATTTCAAGTTTCAAGTTTCAAGTTTATTTAAGTTTATTCAGACAATCTTGTTAACTGAGCGAGAAACAGCAACAAAACAACATGGTAGTCTGAAAAGGAGCAGGCTGAAGCTGAAGCTTATTTTACCCGCCCCCAACACAAGTTACACAGTTTTTAAAACATATAGATGGCTAACAGTCCATACATCACAGTTTTAACAGAAACTACCAATTCTTTTTTAAACCGATATGCATCACAATGCTTTAATACAAGACACAAAACAAAATATACTGGATGCAAAGACTTTTCAACCTTTTTTTTTTTTTTTTTTTTTTTTTTTTACAGTCATTGGTCATTCTCAACATAGGAATTTAAAATGTTTTGCTTGGTTTTCTTTTTGAATTGAAATAATGATAAACAGTCTTTTTGCTCTGGGTTGATCATATTGAGTAGATAGAGGCATTATAAAAGTATGTATCAAATATGATACAATTGGCTTTATAGGATTAAGTGAACAGCAAAATGTGGGAACTTTACTATCTCACAATGTTATCAAATGGTTTATTAAAAACCTACAACTAAATCTGAGTTTGGATCACCACAAAATGTAACCACTTCTATCTTGTACCAAGACCAACATTCAACAGTTTTGAATTTACTGGCAAAAATGTAGAAAACTTCTTGCCACGTTATTTACATCTGATTTTGGATTACCATCAAAATGTTATCATTTATTTCTTCTGCCATGGCCAACATTCACTGAAAATGTCATGTAAATCAATTAACAACCTAGTAAGTTACTGGCAGAAATGTTAACAACTGCAGCATTCTGCAATACTACAAAAATCCTTTTAAAACCACCCTGGGTCTGCATCCATGTTCAGGTCAAAACTGAAATGTAACCACTGCTTCCTTGGGCCATGACTAACATTTCCTAAAAATGTCATTAACGTCCTTGGAGAACTTAGAGATAAAATGCCAAAAATGTGGGAAGCTGCCCTGTCTTTTAATGTTGACATATTGTTTTAAAAACATCTCGATTCGGTTCATCACAAAAAATGGGATCACATCTTCCTTATGTCATGAGCAACATTCCCTGAAAATGTCATGAAAACCCATCAAGATCTTATTAAGTAAATGGCAAAATGTGGGAACTTTACTATCTCACAATGTTATCAAATGGTTTAATAAAAACCTGCAACTAAATACGAGTTTGGATCACCACCAAATGTAACCACTTCTATCTTTTACCAAAACCAACATTCCTTGAAAGTGAAATCAGTCAAGAAGTTTTTTAATCTACATGCAAAAATGTAGAAAACTTCTTGCCACGTTATCTACATCTGAGTTTGGATTACCATCAAAATGTTATCATTTATTCCTTCTGCCATGGCCAACATTCACTGAAAATGTCATGCAAATCAATTAATAACCTAGTAAGTTACTGGCAGAAATGTTTACAACTGCAGTATTCTGCAATACTACAAAAATCCTTTTTTTTTTTTTTTTTTTTAAATTTTCTTTTTTATTATTATTTTCATTTAGTACAACAGTACAAACAAATAAACAAACAGAATGCAAAGACAGGCAGGGTCATCACAGGTCAGGTAAGGGATTTACATCCAGGTGTCGTACACAATAGAATCATGGGTTACACATAATTACATTATTATATCTCAAAGTCTTTCGTCTTTCTCCATCATCAGAGGCCTCCTGGGAAAGCAACTCACATACTTACTAATAATAACAATAACAGCACAGTATGATCATAAAGCAATATGACCTAAATGAAAATGGATACAAAGATTACTTTACAAGTAAAAAAATAACGTTACAAGGAATGTAAATGATACTTCCATTTCCTCCAATATTTTTTGTACTTTTCAGTGATACATCTAAGGGAAAACGTAATTTTTTCCATAGTGTGAATTTCATTAATTATTTCAACCCATTCCGCTATGGTTTACAAAAATCCTTTTAAAACCAAACTCGATCTGCATCCAAGTTTGGGTCACAACCAAAATGTAATCACTGCTTCTTTGGGCCATGACTAACATTTCCTAAAACTGTCATGAAAGTCCTTGGAGAACTTAGAAAGGAAATGCCAATAATGTGGGAAGCTGCTCTATCTTTTAATGTTGACAAATTGTTAAACAAAAATCTGGATTCGGATCATCACAAAAATCTAAAACACATGCCAGACCTCTAGGGGCGCTGTAACAATATGACGGAAACAGACGAAAAAACAGTCGGCATGCGCACTTGCGGCAAAAGTTGGAGATTGTGATAAAGTGATCATAAAGTGCCGTAATGTGTCCTTGATAATTGTTTGTTCAACTCGGTGGTGATTGAGAAGAAGGAGATTTTGCTGCAACAGGGATAGTAGAGTCACTAGCTTCATCAGCACATATGCTTCACGTACGCCGCCATTGTTGTTGTCGTTGCTGCACGTGGCGCATTCATGTCAATGAAGATATGAAACTATGACGGAAGCGTATCTGAAAAGTGGCGGAGAGCCAGTAATCACGGAGCTGCATATACGGCATTTTAAAATCTTTCCACTCTGGAACCTGGTTTCAAAAATGATCGTTTACAGACCCCCAAAACGCCGTCTTCGTATGGATGATACGCAGACTCGGCAAAAAGCTTATACGTTTAGACCTCGGTTTGTCTTCATGGGGATGGGGCCTAAGTTCAAACTGCTACCAAAGATTATTAGTTAAATCACTTCTTCCTTGTGCCATAAACAACATTCTCAGAAAATTTCTGTTCATATTTGCCTTAAATCAGGTCCATAATTTCATTTTTAATGACTGTGAAGAGTTTATTTACAGTGTGGTCCACTCTGTTGTGACTGACCTGTGATTTGTAGGTACAGTGATGTTTGCAATAATGAAAAAACTACATTTTTAAAGGAAAACCCACTGGTGTCTGTCAGTCTCATGCTGCTGTCCTGTGTAAAGCTCTACTCTAAGTTCAGCTCAAATAAAAGTTAATTAGCATGCTGCTTCAGAAATGTTCTTGTGTTGAATCTCTCAGCCTCTGGAGAGTCCCACTCCCATCTGTATGTGTGTTAATATTAGGATTTAGCTACAACAGAGGCTGTCAGCCAATATTTACTTTATCATTTCAGGGCTGCACTAATGTTTTAATATCTTTACACCTCTAACAGATCAAACGGCTGTGAGTAATGTGACAGGTGTTTCTTGGAGTGCCAAATCCAGAGGGAATTAACACCAGCTCTGCCATTTTTAGCATCATTGAGCTCTTCTCCAAGTTTCCAGCGGCAGCGGCTGGATGATGAATGGAATAAATTAAAGTGTTAATATTTGTCTCTGTCAGATAATAAACACAACAAAACTGTTTTGATGCTAAAGCGGTGGAAACAGTCTTGATTCTGATGTGCAGGAGAAGAAGTACAGACATGATGCTGCGATGATGCTGCTTCAGTGATCAGAACCTTCCATCCATGCATCAGGTATTTAATTATCCTTTTAAGGGATTTGCCAATCACAGGGCCACATATAAAGATGACAACCATCCTTGCTCATACTCATGCTTAGGGAAATTCAGAGCCACCAAGAGTCAAACTAGTGATTTTCAGACCAAAGCTGTTATTCCTCTTTAAGGGCTCTTTCTCCACATATTTGCCAATAACTTAAAAAAAAGTCTGTAAGAGATTTTGATTGAATTTTCAGGGAATGTTGATCATGCTACACAGTACTTTTTTTTGTATGTGATAATCGGAATCCAGATGTGGATCCAGGATTTTATTTAAAGGTTTGTAGCACTCAAGTGGAAAGTTTCAGAAGCCATGTGGAACTTTTCTTAAATATGTTTGAAACTTTTTAAACATTTGACATTAACACAGTGTACCAACTGATCAAGGCTATGTATTATTGTGATGACAAGCTAACGCTGATGTCTATGAGCTTACTGGCAGTGACTGGGAATTATTTTGTTTATTTATTTTTTTAGTTTTAATTTTGTAATTTTTTAATCTATTGTATTATTTTTGATTATAATGCAACTCCTTTATTCACGTGCTATGTTCACATGTATCAATCATTCATACAACTTGTCTGTAACATGTTATGTTATGTCTGATGCAGTGGCAGCTGCTGGTCAGGCAAGGAGGGGAAGCTCATTTTTTTCCGGCCTACATCATAAATTTGTTTGTTTATTTAAATGTAAATTCTACCCTCCGTTCCTTTTCAAGAAAATGATCTGTGACCCTGTTGTACCAACTAGGTGTCTTTTCCAGGGATTTTACCAGTGTTCTCTCAATGGCCAGCAGAGCTAGACTGCTTAAACGGCCTTGGCCCATTGTGTTGAGGGTGTAAGACTTGAGCCGCTTTAAACAGGAGAAGCTTCTCTCCAGAACAACTGAATATAAAACTTAGAAGATGCTCCAGTGGAGGGTTATACTTCAAGATCGCTGATTGGCTCATTTCACTGTCAATCAAAAAGGGATTCGGCCTCAGACAGATCATCCAATCATCATGCAGAAGCCGAGCGTCCAGGTCAGCCCACTGCCTCATAGACCCCCAGAGACGCTGAGCGTCCGATGGGCGGGACAAAGCCCAGCGTTTATCCAATGACCGTCCAGTTTCTACAGTGGAACAACCCACTCTATGCTTCCCCATCAAGTCAGAGGACGCTCAGCGACCGACTGTGTTAAAGCGCTGAGACACTGCAGGGATGAATGAGAAGGAAGTCGCACCAGTTACCTGTGATAAGTAGCTGATTCTGAACAAAAGATGGAGGTATTCTAGCTCATATTTAGTCAATGAAATGTTCACACAGAAGGACATATCACCACTTTTTTTGGGGACATTTTAGGGGAAGCTGAGCTTCCCTTGCAGTCTTAGAGCAATCGCCACTGGTCTGATGTCATGTGACGATGTCCCGTGACAAAATCACATTACACTTTCTAGGTAATTTAAACACCTGTTTCGTATTGCTAATCATGTCCTGATGAAGACTTGTATAAATCGAAACACGTTGACATGTCCCTGACATAATAAAGGATTTAAAATTCATCAGAGTGCCTCGGATTGTATGTTGTTTTCTAAAGCACTGCCATCCTTGGATCCTTGAAGAGCACCCAATCTTACCTCTGTTTCATAGGTTTTGACCCAGTGCAGCACTCACCCCTTCCTTTTCTTTATGAATTTTAACATGTTTAGAGTAAAAACAAACATTTTAAAAAATACTTCATTTGAATGAAATAATTAATGCATCACAGGGTTAAGTTTCGTAAGTGGTAGAATTGTTTAAAACTCATCTTTGTTCTTTTTCTCCGTGTAGTAAAAACAGAATGGTCATAATTTACATGTATTGGGATACATATCAAATCATGGCATCAGTGTCAGGATACATATCAAATAATGAGGTTGCTGGAAATACCCAGCCCTACCTCCAACACAGAAAGTAAATGTTATTCATGAAGCATGCAGCGTTTCATCAATATTCCTTAGGATGCGGTCCGGTCTCACAGCTGACATGTTCTGTCCTGCTGCTACCTTACACTAGCCGCTGTAGAGATATTTGTCCTATTTTTAGAAAGCGCTGAAAGCAGCTCAGACAAGCAGAAAATATCAAAAAGCACACAATATATTTGCAGAGTTACCCTGCACCGGGTTAGGACATGGAGGAGGGCAGCGGGCGAGGACGTGGGGGGAGGGCAGACCTAAAGTGAGCGTCAACTTAGAAACGCCGGGAGGAGCGTCCATCTCCATCCCTGCTGCTTTTTCATCAAAACGAAGAAGAAAGAGGAGAAAGCACTGAAGAGGCTTTATGTAAATTCAGCATACATTAGTGATGTATGTAAATCTGCAGAGGACGCTTATGGATTTACATTACAGCGACTAACAAGCTGCACAGTGAGCTGAGAGAGAGCAAAAGCATTTTAGTAACAAGGTCGTCATCTCAATGACAACAATACGAGCCGAGCAGTCACACAGCTGCTGCTCAGGGTTGAATATACGCTTGTACCACAAACTATCTTTTCCGGTTTGTTATTTCTGTTCTGTGTCAAACAAACTGGTTTAAATGTCTGATTGTCTCCCTTTGCTCTGAGGTGAAAGCACACCACCGCCATGGTACTTTAGACAGTCAAATACATTAAAAACTGGAAAACGTGTGTTGACGAATCTCTGGTGATGCTGAAAAAAGCTGAGACTGAAATTTATTCAAAGTGTGATTGTGTAAGAAAAGTGATTAATCCAGTAATGAGATGTTTTCCCCCTTGGGTGGTGAAAAGAGAAGGTCATGGGGTAGATAAAAAAAAAAGATGCAAAGCAACAATGACCTTCAGGCAGCGCTGCTCAAACACAAACACATGTGCACACAAATGATGCGCACACATTAAGAAAAGCCTGTGTGTGACTGAAGGAGGAAGAGAGCTTCTATAAATACAGGCACATAATGGAAAGACGGAGGGGTGGGAGATATAAAGAGCCGTAAACACTGGAGCAAACTCAACCCGGCTTTTCATGTGCTTTCTGTCCACATTCAAGGGCAAAACGAACAGATTTTCAGAAACTCTTTTAGGACGTCCCTGTATGGCCATGGAAAATTGCTTTATGGGACTAAGACGTCACACTCTGTGGCAATGTCCCCTTTTTTGATGTCTCACTCCAAGACTTTATCGCTTTCTTTAACTTTCTTATGTGAATAGAGTGGTGCATCCTGGTTCCAAACCTGTAAGCTCATTAATCAACATTTGGCCTGAGATTTTAAGGGGGAGAGAAGGGAAAGACAATCTGCAAACTGGTCACAGGCTGCATTCAAACCCGAACCGGCAGAAGTATGTATATGGGACGTGCATGGTTGCTAACCACTCTGCCGAACCAGCAGCCTGTTATTTTTGTTTTTTACTGTGCGTCCTGTAACAAGGAAGAGATGGCCAAAGCTGGCCCACTGCTAGTTAGCTTAGCTCAAATACTGGGAGTCAATGGGTAGAGTTAGCCTGCCTCTGCATAAGGTCATCAGAAAAACTCTTATGCTACAGCCACGCCGGACGTGAATTCGCAAAGACACATGTTGAGATTACATACAATGTCAATTCAAAAGCCTTGAACTTCGCCCCAGGCGGTCACGTTGAGCCAGCGTTGGCTGGCCGAAAGCGGCGTATGGGCGTCAAACGCCTCTACGCTGGAGTTAAAAATATTCAACTTTAGACACAAATTCGAGTGACGCTGTGCCGCGGCATCCAATCAGCGATGACATTCCCCCCCGACGTCATTGATTTGATGACGTGTGACACTTCGGCCACTTGCTCCTGCTCAAACCCCTCTGAAAGATGGAGGAGAGGTTGATCTGCGCTGTTTGCCATCATCCGGAGCTATACGATTCGACGTGTGTACTCTACAGAGACCGGAACAAAAAGAAGCAGGCTTGGGTGAAAGTCTCTGAGGAGACAGGTTTTGAAGGTAAGTTCTGTAAATATTCGTTTCCAGCTGGATTTGCCTGCATGGGTCATCACTGAGTCCGACAAGCTCCGGCTCTCTAATGCGCCTGCGCAGTGACGCGCGTCGCCCCTCAGCTTGTCAAAATGGTCCAGCGTCCAGCCTCGGGTGTTACGCGCGGCGCGTCACAGGCACTACGCGCGTTTAAATTCGCCAGTTTGTGTCCGGTGTGGCCGTAGCATTAAGCAACTCTAATGGTCCTGTGTCCTGTTGTGACTCATTTTTAACCTCTTTATGTTACATTATTTTCTACTATCTTCATATTATTCTACTCCTAAACAGAGGCTTTCGTTTTGTTGACCTATTTCCGTGGTGTTTTTCATTAGAGATGTGACGTTTTTTGAAGCCTTTTGCCAAAAATATATTTAGTTTTAGTCATAATGTAGTCATCCAAATTGTTTCCATTTTAGTCTAGTTTCATTTGATGAAATTTCCCAACATTTTAGTTGATGAAATCTACTGTAAATTTAGTCAACCAAAATATGAAGTGTAAAGGGTAAGGCATTTTTTAAGTTTCCTTGAGTTTCTGGAGTCATGTTTAACACTTGGATAAAATGAAACATCTTATTTTAACAAATTGAGAAACAAATGTTCCTTTTGTATGAAATGCAGTCACCTTTATTTAGGCTACCTGGCAGAGCATCTCAGTTACAATACCAGAACTGACAACAAACAGTGAACCTGCTCTACATGAATATATCAATTCATAAAGAGAGCAGCTCTGATTGGATCGCTCCACAACTTATCCCACCACCACCAAGCTAAGGCAGCTGTGATCGGATGTCCCTCTGAACTCATCCAACCTTTCCACACAACCAATGTAGCTGTGATTGGATATATTCCAAACTTATCCCTACTTACTACATGACCAAATTAGGTCTGATTGGCTTGTCAAACATTTAGTTTAGTTTTTATTCGTTGATGAAATTGTCAGCTGATTTATGATTGGTTTTTGTACATGTGCACATGTTTTTATTAGTTACTGTCTAGTTTTCGTCAGGGGAACTAAGGACGTTGACGAAATAACTCCAAATTCTGAATGAAACATCAGAAATCATCTCAATTAGGCAAAACTGTTGGACTCCTGGAGATGAAACTATCCTGAGAGGTTAGAGGAGGGAACGAGGATGTGTGCCATGGATCGGTAAGAGAGTGAGGCAGACTGGGGGAGGGGGCGGGGGTAGGTGATTGAGCGACGGTGCTCGGAAAGCATGCCTCTCTTTTAACGCCGCCACAACTCAACCAGATGGGAGGGTTAATGAGGAGGGAGTCATGCCTGAACACGATGCCATGGTGTCGGGCTGCTCCATCAGGGAGCTCCCGAAGACCCTACAGAGTGTGTGAGGCAGGTTTACAGTATGTGATGTGTGTGCGGAAGAATCGAGCTAAAAAAACGACAGTGCTGACAAACACCATCTGTGTGCTCGGAGGAGCGTGGACAACCAATCTCTGTCTCATGCACGCGCGTATTCAGACACATGAACCCACTGTTGGTCTGCTTTTAGGGGTAATTGACAAAAAGGTGAGGGCCCCCTCCTCCTCTGTGTTTCCTCTGCAGGGTTCAAACCGCTAACTCTTAGAGTAGTTGTCTCGCATATGCGGCTCCATTTCACTCACAGCGTTATGTTGTGAAATATGCAGTGAACGTAAAGTAAAACAGCATCAATTATTAAGACAGAGACCATAAATAATAAAGACCAAGTGTTGCATTTACGCGCTTCATGACACAACACAGACTGTTTTCTCAGACCAGACCACAGCTCAATCAGCCACAGTTTTCAAGCTTAGGGTGCTTTCACATTAGGTCCACTTGTTTCAAAGAGTGCTGTGGCGCGGTTCGCCATGGGTTCGCCCCCCTCCCCCTCCCCCGCTGGCTTGCATTCACACTGGCAACACTGAACCGGGCCCACTTGTGTATTTACTCAGTTTGAAACAGCAGGGGGCGATATGCATGTAACTGGTTACCAAACCTGCTATGGAGGAGAACGAAGAAGAGGCTACCATGGTAACCATTTCCTACACCAGACAACCAATGTTTACGTTTCCCTGTCTTCTACATTTTCCTTCAAACGTGCTTTTTTATCGTGGTTGAGACGGCATCAGCGACCTTCTGGACCCTCGTAAATCATCGTAATCCTCAACCAGAATAAACAAATCCACAAATTGAGTAAGCAAAAGATTCAACCGCGGGATTAACAGGAAGTAATGCATCAAAAGTAGATCGGTTCGGACCACTTTGTTTCACACTAGTGAAACTGCACCAAATGTCAGGAGATGGAGCGGATCGAGACCACCCCTTCATGGAGGACTCGGACCGGCTGATTTGGTGTGCACCAAAGTGCGGTGGTTGCATTCACATTGACACTAGCGTACCAAACCTTGGGCCAAAACTTCTTTGGTGCGCACCAAATGTGGTTGGTGTGAAAACGCAGGGTGGGCAACTGGCAGCTCGGGGACCAAATGCGGACCTCTTATGTAAAATTATGGCCCAGAAGTCAATTTTAATTGTGAAAAAATAATATTCTTGAGGAAAGCATAGCAAAATCTGCAATATTTCCTATAAAAAAACAAGAGAAAGATAAAAAAAGATATGCAAGTGTCTTTACAACATTGATATAAGCATCACAAACATTTTTAAGAGAAACAACAAACTTGCATAAATTTAAAAAGTAGCTTTAGCTCTCACCACCCCAGGCCAAATGATCTTATGTTATTATTCTTATTACTAACTTTATTAGTTTTGGTACTCTTTCCTGTGGACTGATTAAAGAACCAGAAAATGGCAGGAAAAATTGTATGAACGTGGTTTGATATCCAAGAGATTTACAATTCTGCCACTATCACTTAGTGAATGCGCAAATAATCCTCATAAGACTTGCTTTTCAGTTTTGTATCCAAGCCATTTTTATATTGGTACATTAGTATACATACTGCTATCTTTATACTTAAGTCTAATTTTCTATTTTTATGAACACTGTCCCATTTTTTGCCATAACACTGCAAATTTCCGCCTATGGGACAAAAACGGTTTATTCTCTTCTATTCAACTGTACACTTCATATTTACATGTATTTATTCATTTATTCATTCATCTTTTTATTTCTCCCTTTCTTGCTTAGGTTTGCATTTGTGCTTATAAGTTTGTGTGATTTATGTTTTATCAGTAAATGAAATTGTTTGATCCACTGGCAAATGGAAATGAAAATAAATAGTATATGAAAAAGAAGCTTAAGGTGTCATGTTATCTGCTTTTAGCTTGTTAAATTAAGCATGACTATATAATATGACTATATATTTGTTAACATGACACCATTATCTTAAATGCACGATAACATCAGTCACTGTACATCTGCACAGATCCTTAATATGTCTACCTTTGTGATTTTTGTGCCCATAGAATATATTTCATATGTGAAATCACAATGTGCAATCACTGTGCAGTTATCTACAATGTGCAATTACAGTGTTTAAGTACACCCATGTACAATCACTTATCCCACGTGCAATTACTCAGTAAATGTGTATATAATCTTTATAGGACTTGCTTTTAGCTTTGTTTCCAAACCCTTTGTATATTTTTATATTTTATATTTTTATATTTTATGTCTTATATACGTAGAGTAATGTACATGCTGCTATCTTTTATACTTAAGTCTATTTTTTATTCTATTAATGCTGTCCACTTTGCTGCTGTAACACTGTAAATTTCCCCAAGTGGGATGAAAAGGTTTATTCTATTTTTCTTCTATTCTATATATTAATAGGAAGTAATTCTATTCGCACTTTATTGCATTTGGATTTTATTCCTTCAGATATTTTGTTCTATATTATATTTTATATCTATATTCTTAAAATGTTTATCTCTTAAATCAATTAAGACAGAATTCCTTGTATGAGCATAAATATTGATAAATTTATCCCTCTCAAATCTAAATATTATTGTTAAATTAAGGATACCTTCATTTGTCCCAATGTGGCTCTCCTACAGTGAAGATAAAGCTGGAAATCAAATCAAAGCTGACCATCCCTGCACCAAAACACTGTTGGTTTTTCAAACTTTGTTAAAGTGAGTAACTTTTGACTGACAGACCAAACAATCTGTCTGTGGGAGGAAGCCAAATGGCCGGAGAAAAAGCCCACAGGGGCACGGTCAACAGTGGGAGTCGGACTACCCATCTTGCTGTGAGGCACTGACTTACTGTGCCACCAAACAAACACACAAAACACTTTAAATAATCTTAAAAGTTCTTTGGATTAAAAGGATTCACGTCTGAAACTAACTTGCATTAATTTCAATGGATGCATCGGCTACTTTTTTTTAAGGAGGGGCATCCTGAGAAGACTTTTCAACTGAAGAGAATACTTGAAAATAGTGGTGCACTTATAAATGACATGATGGGACATTTTGAATAGTGAGTGAGACATTATTATTATTATTATGTGCTGGTGTAAAAAAATAACTTAATGAGGTCATAAAAGATTTTTTTTTTAGTGTGGTTTTTGTGTCTCTTCTATGGAACAAGAGCATGATACAAGAAAGCTTAGGCTATCAGGATGTCAGTCTCCCCTTCTCCACAGAGCCCGTAGCTGC